>CAAKHD010008500.1:13243-31994 GCA_901007705.1 Fistularia tabacaria | reverse complement strand
GTTGGGAAAAAAAGGGGGGGGGGGGGGGGGGGGGGGGGGGGGGGGGGGGGGCAACATTTCAGGATGATGGGGAGACGATGAAAAAAACTCCATTCAAGAAACAACGTGATTGCTTCTGTTAAAATAAGGCAGTGTGGTGCCCGGTGAGGGACCCCAAGGACCCTAGAACACTACTAATGGTTCACGGAAGGCCTGATCGGCCTGCCATAATGGCTGCGCTGTCACCCTGGTCAAAGCAGCTGGGGACACCGGATGCTGGACCCATGGAAGCACTGCCGGGGTCCTGGACGGAGGGCGACCACGGCGGGGAACCTAGGGAGGAAGCAGAACTTCACCAGCCACCCTGTGCTTTGGCTTGAGCTGATTGAGCGACACTCGCTCCCTCTGCCGGCCACATCCAGCACGAAACTCTTGGCGCCTAACTTGAGAACCTTGAAGATTCCATTGTACGGGGGCTGAAGAGACGAGCGGGGAGTGTCATGTTGCATAGAACACGAACTGAGCCGACATGAGCTCGGCAAGTACAAAAGATTGTGGGAAAAAGTGGTGAACGGGGCCAGGAAACCGAGGGCCGGGGCACGGTTGGATGGTGAGGGGGAGCGGACCTCAGGGACCCCCAACTGCTGGCCAAGAACCAGCTCAGCGGGCGTTTTGACGAGGTCACTTTCGGGGCTGAACGCAGCCCCAGCATAACCCGGGGTAAACGGTCCACCCAGTTGCTGTCCGAGAGCGCGGCTGGCACCGCTGCTTTGATAGAGCTGTGGAACCGCCCAACAGAAGGGCTGCGTTATCCAGGGCTTGCTTGGCCTTGTCAAAATCCTGAACCCATTCCGGAGTCCAGGCGACAGTGTTACTCCCCAGCCTAGAAGTCAGAGCCCCATAAAGAAGCTGAAGGAGGTGGGCAGCATGAGGGAGGACACGGTTGTAGAATTTCACCATGCCCAGGAACTCCTGCAACGTCCTGACAGAGGGCGGGCGGGGAAAGTCAGTCACCGCTTGCACCTTGGTAGGCAACGGAACCGCGCCTTGTGGTGGAATGCGATGGTCGAGAAAGTCAATCACCGACAGCCCAAACTGACATTTAGCTGGGTTGACTATAAGGCCGTGTTTGTCCACAACGGAAAACCAGTGTCAGGTGCTAGGTGCTCATCAACCGACGGGCTGGCCACCAGTATATCGTCAAGGTAGACCAACACAAAAGTGAGGTCATGCAGCACCGAGTCCATAAGCCTCTGAAAGGTCTGAGTGGCACCCTTCATGTCAAAAGGAATGCGAAGGAACTCGAAAAGCCCAAACAGGGTGACCACCGTGGTACTGGGCACGTCCTCCTCGCGCACGGGCACCTGGTGATAACCACGCACCAGATCCACCTTGGAAAAAGTGGGAGTAGGCTTTTCTGCGAGCCAGAGTCCACGAGGAATCTCAATCCATACTTTGTGCCCCTGATGAACAGCAGCTGAGTGTTTCCTCAGTCCCTACCGAACGCCAACTCTGCCATTTCCCGGCCCCCCGGTATGCACGGGGAAACACAACACCGTGCCCTGCTGCCGAACCGCTGGTGGAATAAACAGAGGTTGGTCCTGCTCTTCGCAGGGCGGCCACCCTGGCCACCACGGCTGCATCTCCATCTCTTGGCATCGTCCACAGGGCCTCAGATGTCACACCCTGGACAGAGAACTGACTGGTCATCAGCAGGATGCGGTTGGCTTCCTCCGCTAACCTCCAGTGGTTGCCGACGGCCAGACACGGGGAGTTCGCCAGAGGCAGCAGTTGACGCAGGAAAACATGTAGAAAAAGGAATCCATTGTTGGACCCCAATAGCGACAGCATGCTCTTCATGAGGTCCAGGTGAAAAAATCGCTTCTGCATGCTGGAACCAGGCAGCCAGATCGCTCTGCCATGACTCTGCCAGCCGAATGGACGCGATGGGCATGGCTGGCTGAGCGAGTTGGGGCGACGTAGCCGATTTTAAACCACACGTTTCCTCGGACTCGTACATTCTCAGATATGAGTGGCCAATGTGTGCTGCTCGGCGAGGAAGGAATGATGGAGTCTTGGAGTTGATGACAAGTTCAGTTTTGATCAATAAGCCCCAACATTAACCACAGGAACCAGTGTGCTTCCGGGATGCTTATATACCTCTGGCTTAAGCCACGCCCCCCCAGACCCTCGTCCCGCGGGGTGAGAGGCCACACCCCTCAGTGTCTGCCACAGTAGATCTAACTGCTTCTATGAAATAAAAGGTTGGCTAAATATTCCCCCTGATTTTCTGCACACATCTTTCTGCCTCAGCCACATGCAATCAGATTTAACTACTACACAGAAGTAGCTGCTTGCTATTCCTCAGCAAGCACTTTAATTGGGTACAGATCAGTTCATACGACAGCACGGGAAGTGAGTCTCATTGATGATAGGGTGGTAATAATCCAATTAGTGTCACTACAATTAAGCTAAATGTATCAACAGAAAATCAAGGTCTCCGTTTTAGTTGAAAGGATACATACTTTACAGTATTCTTGTCCCACTATATCCATGAAGAGCCACAGTTGCAGTTTATTCTGTGCAACCAGCTGAGTACTCAGCGGAAACCAGCCAGTCAAATGACCAATAGTCGCAAGCATGCTTGATGGTAAAGGTGTTAAATTCTCAAGAATAATTGAGGCAGCGAAAGTCGGAAACACTAATGGTCCGGTGGACCCAAAAACCAACTGAAGTCTGTCGTGGAAGTTATCTATTTATTACTTTGCACGGTGTTTACTAGCCTGCATTGCTACTTTTTTAATTTGTAATGCCGTTCCTTAATGTACAACGGAGATATCATATCTTATCTTTTAGGGTAACCAAGCGCACATGCTCGCATGAATGCACATACACATACACCTAACCTAGATAAAATGTACTTTTGTGAGATTCCATCAAAGTAACTGTAATATTTTTTCTAATAATAAGTAATTTTGTTCTGTTCCTCCCATACCCAATTACAATGCACAAGTCTTAAATTAGTATATTATATGTGCTTTCACTTTTGTTCTTCTTTCTTATTGTTTATGGTTTGAACTCTGTGTGCCTCTTCACATTCCCCTAAGGACAAATAAAGTGAATTGAATTAAATTGTACTGCTGGCCTGATTTTTTCCACTCAGTTCTAATGTCTGGCTGAACATCGTGTACGTTAGTAGCAGTAAGTAGGTAGCCAGCCTCAGTGACCCTGTTAAAATGGGATTAGCTCTTGGGTTATTCAAACAACTGGTGCTGTATTGAATGAGAAACATTTTTAACACAAACAATAAAATAAACTGACAACATTGTTTTATCTAAAAACAGATTACAGGCGTAATTCACAGCACTCTGTCTTCTGGAGCATTGTATCACACGCTAGTTGGTTCAGGAAATGCCCCTTGATGATTGCATTAGTTCAGGGAAAGATTTAGAAAATCTATAATTGGAGTTTAGTTAGAGCGCTGGTTGACTTTACCCATGTAGCAAGAGACAAATGTGAAATCTAACTCAGGTCTAATTCTTAATTTAGCCAAGTTGTAATCGTAATCAAATGAGTGTACCTTCCCGAGTACAACTTTGTTGTACTAATATGCCTGAGCTATATTTCCACACTTTTAACAAAGGGGATGTTTTTCTAACCTTAACAAAGTGCCTGTTTGTATATGCGTCCTACGGTTACTATATTTACAATTGATGAAACAATGAATAACTCGAGAATAAAAATAAACTCTTAAAGCAACACCATCAGAAACCAATTGAGTGGTATTATGTGATAACTGTGTTTTTGTTTGTTAATTTCTCTATTTAACCAGCTCAAATGAATCATAATTGACTTTCTTTTAATAGTGTACACACATAATTTCACAAATACCTTCCCGCCATCAAAGACTATGTTGTGGAGTATGCACATCACTCCATTTTTCCGTTCCTCATTGCCCGCTTAATGGAATCAAACGCCAAACCAGCGATCAATTCCTGCGTCTTGATTTCAGTCACCTTTTCTGGCTGTGTGTAAAGGGTTTGTAATGGTCAATGTTGGCCCAATGAACTGAAATACTCTCTCTCTTAACAGTCTCCCATTGGCCAGAGGATAATTTGAGTTTAACCATTACTGCTCACTTAGCAAATCAATCCCAATCCCTTATTATTCCTTACTATTGATAAGCACTTGGACAGTCTGTCTTTATTGTATTGTTTCTTCCTCTTTTGGTTTATTGCTAACAGTCCAGATATATTCCCCAAGTTCCCAAAATTAGGGATTTGTTGGGATTGTGCTGACTTGGCTCCCTCAAAAGGGAATTTGGCAGACAGAACTAATGGTTATCAGCAACAGGGTCTCTTCCTCCCTGTCTCTCAGCCTGTCTGGGGTGGCCAAGCAGCTGTCTTCTTAGTGGTTATTCTGTTCAACCTACTGTTGTATGTGTTTGGAGTGCCCAGTGGGATCAATTACCAAGGCTGGTACAGACCAAGAGCCACCTGGGGGATATGGTGATGGTGAGAGTGTTGGGGGATTCCATATCAGACCCATCCTGAGCTGGATCCACAGAGGTGCAGAAGCGAGGAAGCAGTGTGTGTGTGTGTGTGTGTGTGTGTGTGTGTGTGGTGGTGGGGGGGATCTGGGCTCTTGCTTACAAACCCCAGTTAAAACAGTTTTCTCATACATGGCTGAATACATGCTGTTGCTGGCAAATGTATAAATGCATAATTACTACTGAAGCTGGCAGGGAGATGCAGATCAGACTGGCTATTGTCTTGAGCAAACTGCATCCTGATGGGAAAAGGCTGTTTTTGTTTGGATAAAAATAGCCTTTGACTCCACTCATTTACATGGCCGGAGATTGTGCATTACATTTGTAATGAAATATAGATGCTTTGATTAATGTCAAGCTTATTGTTAATTTAGCTCCTTTTTTTTCCTGTACAGTAACGGTGACCAATCCTTCCTTTCTAATTTGAGTTTTTCGGTCCAAATAGCCCCAAATCCCATCCCATCCAATCTCCTCTCCTCCCTGGGTTACTGGCTTGTCTGAAAATGCCGGTGGTGTTATATGTGAAAGGCAGATCGCTCATAGAGAATTTCAGGATAAACATTAAGCTCAAGTTTGAGATTAGCTAAAGCAGCCTTTAATCAACGCTCAATGAATAAATAATGTCGAAATGCCTATCCTCTCTTTAAAAAACATCAAAAAATGTAAAAAAATCCCCAATGGTTGTTGTTTTATGGAATCACACCTGAGTGACAGAGAAGCTGCATTTGGAAGTAGTGACCATTCTGGATTTAACAGGCACAGAAAGAACATCTTCTTTATTGTTGTCAACTCATAAAAACACATGATACTGTTCGTTTGACTGTCTTAAATCTTGTGTGTCTCCAACTCACACAGTCTCTCTTTACCTCTTGCTGATTTCCTCTCTCTTGAATTGCTCATCTAACAGACTGTCACAAAAGCCGTCAGATAACCTGAGGTGATTTCACTTTCCTTGTCTAATGGCACAATCACGGCGTCTCCTTTTTTCACTGAGCTCCCTGCGTCAGAACACGCAGAGAGAGATAGCTCCTTGCTGTTTCATCTGCCAGTCTAAAATGGTGGAGGGCACAAGGCAGAGCGTCCCCCTCTCAAGAGAGAGACAGCAGTAAGCCTTTCACTGAGAAAGGGAGCTATGGGAGATGACTGCTGAGACTACATTTTGCTTTGCCAAAAGATGGCCCTTTGGAAAGGTGGCAACGGCAGCATTTGACTGTGGTAACTGTGAATATTCAAATCATTTAGCATTACCAAGGGAGGGAAACATGTCAAGGAGAATATGTACCCATTGCTGCTGCCTAAAATTGTGTCTCATTGTCAACACAGCTGAAATAGCTTTTGGTTGGTTGATCTTTGGCCTTGCAGTGTGAGAAGGTTAGGGGGCAGCCATGAGTGGCATTGGCTACATCAAAACACAAACTCGAAGCGGGAAGTTAAACTACAATACCCCCTAATTCTGAGTGAAGTTTGAGTTGCACATATAAATTCACAAGGACTGCAATATATAATCTTAGAAAACACTGCAAGAGTTTAATCATAGAGTAGGATGCAGTTTTGAAGTAGGATAACTCCCTCTGTGCTTGTGCTTATTTAATCGCATGCAATTGATATATTGACTCGTTTTCCACTCACTGACAATAGGATTTTTTTAAATGTTGGTAATGCGTAGTGGAGAAGTTTTGATTTCACATATGATCAAAATGAAACCATGAGCACCCAGGATTGCATAACCAGTATACATTTCATTCCCAACACCCCTAACATTATTTTGATATATGTACTGGACATCTTAAGTCAAAGGTTAATATTAACCCTAATCCCTTCCTCAAGGACTTTTTTTGGGGCCTCGTCATTGTAATATGAAATAGGTTAGCGGTCAGAGAGCTACTTACCTCCCATGACTAATTCGCAGTAATTTAACTCAGCTTTCCCACCAAAAAGCCCAAAATGTCACAGAGAGGCTGCTCGGGGATGCTAAATGACTGGGTAAATTAAAAAAGCTAATAATAAAGGTGTAGGAGATATGAAAATGTAAATTTGAAAGGTTAAACGTTCGATTAATCTCTTTAGCCGTAATTCAGTTTGCAAAGTAATTTATAAATATCAATTTGTATTGCACTTTAGTTATTGTTTATCACAATTCTAATGCAAACACTTCTGTTCCTTATTATTTCCCAGTCGGTTAACATTTGGTCATCAAATGTATATTGACAGACATTTCCTGCCAGTATTTTTGCAAGCGATTATCATTTTTATGTGCGTGTGGGTTGTCAAAACTCCCACATTTGGCAGCCATCACTTTTTATGAACCCAGGTAAAACAGAAGGAAAATGAAGTGTCGACTGATGGACATGAAACTAAGTGTCCCAAGACTTTTTATTGTTTCATTAATATAGCTAAGTGGACTCAAGGAGCTCATTTAAAGTCCTCGAGCTCGATATGGCTCATCCTAAGAATTCCATTTTCTGTTAGGTCAGTCCTGTAGAAGGAGCCTTGATATGGTAATAAATTATATGATATGGTTATAACAGTCACAAGTGTAGCTTGACTGGCTATTTGTCCTTTTCAGTTGTAAGCGAGGTCTGATAATGAAAGTAAGCTCAAGACGTCGTTGTCAGTAATAAGCAAAGCACATATCAATCTTCATGTGTTTGTTCTCGAGCTGGTATGACAAAAATCCATATTACCTTTTTATTGACAGACACAACATGTGGTCTCAATGCAGGGTCAGAACAAGACAAATGCATCTGAAAAGAGTGCACGAGACAATATAAATGATGGACATGTAGAGATGGAGATAATAAAATGGGAAGATAGGCCATGGATTTGAAAATTATTGGAATAGAAAACAAATATGATTAAGCTATCTCAGTACAGAAGCACATCAAGCCGCTGATGAGGACTAGCATTCCTTTCAGGGGATGCATCTATTCTGCCTCTGCAATCATAACAAACCATGCTGCCAACTGAGGCGAAAGGTAGAGAAAAGGTCGGCGGTGTCATCCTGAACAGCAAACCCACTCTGTTCAACAAAGAAAACACAAACTCTTAAACATTTGACCAATTCATGCGAACTGCTTCCTGACACTTGTCTAAAATAGCCTTTTATGGGGTTGAGTCAGATTGACTTGGCTTAGTCATATGCCCGTGGGGATATGCCTGTTTGTCTGCACTGATGTCCCCACACAAACACCTGATGGACAGGTTGGACATGTTCAGTGGACTGTGCACAGTCAACAGTCCACCTTAGGCAACACTGGAGCGGATGCACTTTGGGCTTTATCATGAAAATCCTTAGGGAATAAGCCATTTGTTCAACAAAAATTGAGTAAATTGTTTTGCTTCTGCCTGTGATTATCCCGAGAGACTGCAGCTAACAGGGAGTGTATGTAATTCTTGCATAACAGCCTTAACCTTTGAGATATTCAAGGCAATTTTAGGTTACCTACCTTGGTCTGAATTTATGTCCCTTCGTGATTTCTAGGTTTACCTGAGATTAATGGCTGAAATCACATTCGGCCAGCAAATCCATCACATAAATTAATATATTTTAAACAATGGGGCTAGGGTCGGCTTGTTGCCAGTTATTGGAATCCTTGACATCAATTGCTGCTAAAACGTGCATACATGCTGGCACAGGTGAGTGAAGATAGCTGTCCACCCACTTGACTAGCTGTCAACGAGCTTAAAGTGGCCAATGAAGCAAGCAAGAAATACCTGTCACATACCATATATTGCCAGCATAAGCAGCTGGGGGGTGATTTTACTGACATCCTAAACAGGATAGGAAATGTACAAGTAGGCCAGAACATACAAAACCACCCATTGTGGGGAATTCTGGAGACACACTCACAGTTCTGAATATGCAAACGGTTGAAGACACACACACTCTCATCAGTGAGAACATATCACGTGTGAAAAGAGCCCACGTGCTGGATCTTTTATCCTTCAAACGACTCAGTGACCATCATGCACCTGCACACGACCTGCATATTCCCTTAGCATACATGCACATGCTTGCATGCATACACAAAAACAGACATAGAAACGATCTGTCATATATAACAAATGAATGCAGCTACATGTTACTTATGACTCTGTGTGTGTGTGTGTGTGTGTGTGTGTGTGTGTGTGTGTGTGTGTGTGTGTGTGTGTGTGCCTGTGTGTGGGCTATCTGCCTGCACAGATAATAGTAAATTACATCGTTGGTTTGAACATAACGGCTGTCACCTAGGTCTCCACTTCCAGGTGGAATCAGATTTGTGTTGGGGCTGTGAGCGACACACTCAACTCACAACAAAGCAAGAGCACAGGGATTGGAGCTGACTAATAACAGACTACATCGTCTGAGTTCAGCAATCAGCATACGAGTCTGATATGTATTCAGCAGGAAGGCATAAACAAGTTAGTCAGCAGATGACTAAAACATGACAGATGCATTAATGATGCCCCAGCAGCCCTTCGTGTTCAGCCACTGACATTCACAGATAGGGCAGCTGTGATGTGTGAGCATTATAGACTATACATGGAGGGCCAATTAGACATAGTGTATTTGCTTCTTGTTATGTTGACATTGAGGGGAACGCTGGAGAATGGTGCAAGGTGGAAAAAATAAATGTTTGTATGTTGGTGAGTATTGCAATAGAGGAGGAGTTGGAGGTTAAAGGATGATCAGAAGGTGGGTGAATGAACAGACAGGGGACATCTTAGCAAATGCAAGCAGTGGCTCCCAAAGAGCTGCAATCATTAACCTTAAGAGCATCCCTAATTCAAGATAATGGCCTGCGACGAGGCATTTAGACAAATCATATGCAGTTTGTTAAGATGAGTTGAGGATGAAAAGCGAGGAAGGGAACATTTTCGTGTGCCTCGTGAAATGAATATAGGATTTCATCAGTGCAGAATTAATTAATTTGTGGCTGACCATGTGGACATTGAAGTAAAGGGTTGAAGAACCCAATGATTGGGATTGCTACTGACCTGCAGGGAACTGTGCTTAGCCTTGTTTGATTTTTTATAATGCATGTTCAAAAAGTATGGAAGATTTCATAGACCGAGACATAGCAAAATATCATACAAATAATTAGGATACACATTGATATTTTGCACTGGATAAAACATTAGTTTAAGGATAAAAATTATGATGCAAAGACAAAATGGTTGTGGGAATACACAAGTAAAGTGATGAAGGGGATTTCCCAGGATACTAACATTTGCTGAAACATTTTTATGAATTAATTTATTTGTGTTTATTTTTCATTTTCTAGTTATAAGTATTATTATTATTATCTTTATTTATCTATTTATTCAATTTTTCAAATGCAAAACAACCATTACACCTCTGGGTTTCACCAAAGAGAAGAGCTCTGGCAGCTCTGTGTTAGTTTAGTATGATAATGTGTGTTAGTTGCAGTTTGAATGCGTAATTAATTAAATAAAATTACATTTTTACATTGAACTTAGGATTTACTGTGAACTTTGCTGGGAGCAAAGTTAAGTTCGCAATTCAAAAAAATTATTCGTTGAGTTCTTATGTTGATATTAATATAGGTAAGGCCACTGGTGGCTTACCACATCATCAGCATGTATCTGTTTGTCAATTTTAACAATATGGCATTGTGAAATTATGATAATAATAAGATGAGCAATATAATATTCATGTTAAGTTGGATCATGTTTGCTAAGATATTACAGGGCAAATTTAACTTGTAATGGACTATTCTGAGCTATTAGAAATTTAAAGTTATGCTCTAGCTTCTAGTATTTTGAACAGTTAAATACGGATTGATTAATATAATAATTACATACTTGCCCATGTTTATTTTTGAATTATGCAATAAACAAGGCATGTCTTCTTCCCAATCAATAACTATATACCTTGTAAATTATCAATATGAGATTATATTATATATATATATATATATATATATATATATATATATATATATATATATATATATATATATATATATATATATATATATATATATATATATACATACATACACACACACACACACACACACACACACATATATATATATATATATACAGTATATATATATTCAATATATAATCTTATACAAATATTTAGGTGAAACTATTGGGATTTAGCATTTTTAAATGTTTCATTCAACACAACTGGCCATGTGTAGCAAGCAAGGATGTTAAATATGTGATGTTAAATACAGCCATTGCATGATTATGTGCTTCTTTCAGATTTACCACTGTTTTTCCATCCAAGTGCTACACTCATAGCTGCCAGGTTGTCTGGTCCATTGGAGCAATGGGTGTGCACACATTCTGCACACATCCACCAGATGTAGTTAAAATAGAACCTGAACTCACCGTGGTGGTTTTGACTCGGCCTCCGGGCTGTGTACAAGTCCAGCCAGATTTATTGACTAACAGGTCGCAGCCTTCATCCTCCAAACATGGCACCATCTCACACCACTGCTTTTTTCGCACAATACCAGCTGGAAAGAAGGTAGAAATTGGGACAGCGATTAGCTGGATGAGAAAAAAGAAAAAAAAAAGGCTATTTGTCGATGAAGAAAAATGATTGAGAGATGGATGTAAAGATTAAAATAGCGAGATAGTGGTTTATATTATGAAAGATGGAGGGAGACAGATATGGGCAGAGTTTCAACCATCCTGAGTGAAAATGATGGAAAAGGGCATATGTAGAGAAAGGAATGTTGAAATACATATAACAGTCAACAAAAATGATGGTGAAAAGGCTGAGTTGCATGCATGATCAGGAGAGATGGGGAAGAGAAATGCAGGTAGACGAAGAGCAATGAAGTGAAAACACAATTGAGAGATATGAAAGCAGGTGTGACAGTGACAGATGAGAGGAAGATGGAGGGAATCAGAGAGATGCAGAGATGGTGAGAACCGTAATCAACCAGGTAAATAAATTCTCAAAAAATAACATTTAGCATTTTACATTTTTACAGTAAATTCCTTTTTGAACATTTACCAAACACGATCACACATTTTTCCAGATAATTCTTCTACGTTAGATCACCAGAGTTAATACACACTGGAATCAGTCAGCTGTTGTTGTTCATAACATCTTGGAAAATTATGCTTTTTGAAATTTGTAACTTGTTCAAACGTTCTGTCTTTGTTTCCCGCTACATAACCTGCCCCATTTCTCTTCCAGACTTCAGTTAGCAGTTTTCCCCAAAAAAGCCCCAGGCTTGAACACATGACATTTACTTGTACCGAATTCAGTATTTTCCACTTGTAGTGTAGCTCTCCAGTACTAATGTATTCTTTTATTCAACTGATGTTTGATGAATTATTTGTATTGATAACCAATGACTCCTTTCCTTTTTTGACACATGTTCCGTTTATCCTAAAAAGTAATTCAGACAGACAATTACATAAAACTTCCCCAGATATCAGGCCAACAAAGCCATAAAGAAAAAATGATAGAGATATGAAATCATAGCTGGGTATGTGATCAATAATCAGCAAATACAAAAAAAAACCTATTTATTCCCATGTATGCTTTTAAGCCCCCCAAATATCCGATTTTAAGACAGTCACTGAGGGGTGATGGGCGGGGCACCTACTAGAAAAAGAATATATTTATGAGTGTGTGTGTACATATATATATAATCTAATATGTATGAAGCTGAAAATATTAACCATGCATTTTTGATATTCTTCCCATAGACTTCATAGCAGCCTGGTATCGTCAAGTCATTGAATGTATCTTCAATGCATTAACAATAAATTTGGTGTGAGGGCACCTTCAGGAGCTGGGAGACATCCACGGTAGATCATCAGCAAGCTCTGGAGATCATGCTATCCGTCTGCAATAAACATCTATCTATCTAGTGTTTTAGTCAACGTAAAATATGTAAAAAAATGGTCAGTTTTTACACGGCTACTTCATGAGAATGATGAATACCGACAGCACAGTGAGCAGTGGTTGACATTGCTACCGTGCCTCTGCTGAGCTGCAGCTCAGGTTAAATTGCTCAACACCACATTATTTCGCCTTTAGGCTTGCTACACACAAACACATCGGAAACACACCTTGATCTGATATTTTTGGTTGTTGTAGTCCCATTAGTACTGACTACAGTAATTGCAACCAGCTAAAACAGATTTGAAAGGAATTTGATGTTTTTCCAAAATTTTTTCTTACTTTATCAGGTTTGCTGCAAGTGTATGTGTTTCTTAAATGTGTATTTTAAAACCACCCTGCCATGCAGTTTACCTATTTAGCCAATTAAGGAACAGCAGATGCTACATTAAATCGTGAGTATCCCCTTGAGGCGTTCCACAGGGATATGTTTTTAATCCTCCTGTTTTTTTACATGTACACAAGTGCTATAAATTGTAACACATCATTACATATCTATGACGATAATTCTATCCCTACTGCCAGCATAACACAACCTGTCACATTCCTTCCATCAGAAAATCAGCAGTCTGAGCACCTGGACAGCAGTCTGATTACACCACAAAAAGGATTTTTATAAGGTACAATAGAAGTGTTTCAAATTAATTAAACCAGTGTTAAATCAATTGATAATTTACCTTTTGATAATTAATTGCATTTCAAATCAATTTTGAACTCACGTCTGTAATAAGCTTTGGAGTTGGAGACATGCAATTGCACACGAATAATTACATTCTAAGATTAAGTTGTGAACAAAACTAGTTTGGAAATGGCATCCATAAAAAAACCAGGGGGGTTGTAAAGTCAAAGCCTGATACCAGAAGACGTTAGAAACACACAAATATTGCCTACTTTATTTCTTTTCAAACATTCATGGTAAATTGTTTGGACTACATTCACATATAAGGTGGCAGAGCTGCCATGCAAGGAAGCTAACCTCACCATTGTGACCAACTTGAGTTCAGTGTTTTTCCCAAGAACACTTTGGAGGTACTGGGAATTGAGCCACCAACCCTCTGAATTAAAGGATGCCTGCTCTACTAACTGAGCCACACAAGACCTTTTATACCTTTTTGAATTTACATTAACCACTACAAGTTGTGAGGTCTGTGTATCACGTCTATTCACCTAAGAATAATAGTAAACCATCTCTGACAAACTTGCACCCTACTAAACCTTAGAGACAACAATAGCACTGAAGATTACAGCAGGTAGCCACAGAAACCATTTTCTAGGTCACACCAACTTGTTTTCTGTCAGAATGAATTCTAATAGATTCAATATCGGATCCACACAGGCATCAAATAACGCCACACTTTATTTCGATGTGACGTACTGACAACTGTCATTAGGATTTTTATACCGATAAAACATTAGAAATAATATATGGTGGGAAAATGTGGCTTACAGTAGTCACAGATAATGATATTGCAATTATATTTAATACAGTGACTTGTATTTTTGCTGATTCTGTGGATTATACTTTAAATTATTAATTCAAATTAATAATTTGGGGTTGAGAGGAAGAGAACAGTATTTCACCCTCCTTGGGACACTTATCTTCAGACCACTATTAATGGATTCTTTAGGTTTCACTGCACGTTATTAAGGGGCCCAAATTAGTCCTGAAAGGAACATTATAATAGGGCTGATATTTGCCTTTTTCCAGAAAATAAGATTGTTAAAATGACAGTCAGATTTAGACGTGTAAATTCTTTCATTCCTGCTTGTTATAGCATGACCTAATATTCAGCCTAAACTGACTTAGGAAAGAATTTGAGTCCCCTCTCAAAGTAAAACCTCTGCTGTAATCAATTTGGGTAACAGGGACATATAAAGGATTGAAGCAATGACCCAACGACCAAATGAAGTCCAGAGTAGGCTTCTAGGCATTCCACAAAGCATGAACTCCCCTCCATCTCATTGTTGCATTCCATGGATCAAAATTTTCATTAAATGGCCTAGTCTTTACATGTCTTATAATGTTTTAAATTCTACATGTGGTACAATGCGTTGGAAGATGATGCAAAGAGGTACTAACCCTGGGATTCTCATGATCACTTTTCTAGTATCAAAAATACAAGGAGAAAATGAATAAATATTCAATTGACTAATCTGATTAAGATAAGATGAGATAATACTTTATTGATCCCCATAGGCGAAATTCGGGTTTCCCCACCCCGAATTTACCCAGCACATTAGGGGGAAAAAAACAAAACAAAACAGGATATATATATAGGGGAAATTCGGGTGTTGCAGCAGCAACATTATAGGGGAAAAAAAACAACAAAAACAGGATATATATATATATATATATATATATATACACACACACACACACACACACACACACACATATATACACAATAAACACATACAATATACACATACACAATATACACATACACATATATACATACACATTTACACATAGATAGCAAAAAAAAAAAAAAAAAGTGGGTGACGGAGTGATGGGGTAGCAGTAGCACAGATGCTCCCCAGGCAGTCAGAGTTGTGTCCCGTCCAGACTGCTGTTATACATTTGATGCATTTTCTGTGTACTTCAGAACCAGTCCGGATTCATTGAGATAAAGTCAATTTTTAATGCACACCACGCATTTAACTTCTTGTCCACAAACTTGTTGGGCGACTGTGACACGATGTGTTGCCGTTCAAACATAACATTGCTACTCTGTTATGAGCGTAGTGACGTATGTTGGAACTCATAAGAGTTAACAAGGACAAAAATTTAGAAAAATAAAATCATTCCGCACACCCCCACACACCAACATGCAGGGGGCAAAGAACGCACTACTTTGGAGGTACATATGTGTAAAGGAACATTTAATCAGTTGAGATAAGAGGTGGAGAGGAAGGGAACATTATTACACCCTCCATGGGACACTTATCTTCCAACAAAATGGAAGCTCACACTCATGTCAACAGCCAGCATCTTGGCCTAATAAAATCCCTCTCTTGCAATGCCAAGCCAGAGATGGCAGGAGAAAGATGGAGCCTCAAGAGAGAGGGGGGCTGTACAAGGAGAGGAAAGAAAGCGAGAGAGATAGCATGAAAGCAGATGAAAAAGACAGAAAGTAGATCCCAGATCAGACCTGGAATAATAAATGTAGTACAACACTGTACAAGAAATGTTTCCACGATAAGATGCGGCTCGATAATTACAAACTCTAGAGATAAGATTCTGCAAGAGCAGGTCGCAGAATCAGCGGTTTGTCAAGGGGTGCAGATGTTGGATACCAGATATGCTTGGACAGTACATTTGTCATACAGGTCCAAATTTCTCAGAACGGATACACAAGTATTTTGTACTAAAATATTTTAACATATTAGGGTCTTGTATGTTAATGAGTGTATTTTATCCCAGCTTTGCACTGTATTCTCCTTTGTATTTGTGTTTATTCGTGCAACTGCTCCTTGGTTCTGTGGGAAAACTACTGTCTGAGAGACATTTTCCTCAGTGACCTGGTTGGACCTCACATGTATTCTCTCAGAGGCATTTACTGTGTGCTCTTCGTAAAATTGGCTGGCACTTCTGCCCACCTTTTCTCGAATGGATCGCCGTGATGTTCAGACATCGCATGTCCGTTAATGGTGAGTCAAATAGCCTTTTAAGCAAATTTCACTGTCGTCGTTTCACAAGAGTGCTGTGTATTTGTCTTTTCTTCACCTGCAGTTAGTCTTATCAACAAATTCATCTGAAACACTTGAACATCTGAAAGCAAATGGACAGACGTACTGTAAAAGTCATGTTTTCCATTGGTTTTGATAAGAGCCTTTAATTGTTAGTGATCTGGGAATTCACAAAGAGTGTACTTTGCACCCAATTGATGTCAGCTTGAATGAAAGTACAAGATAATACATATTGAAGCTAGTCCATACGTCCAGGACCATATCATTTCCACACTGTGGAAAACATCAATGGAACAGAAGAGTTTGGGCTCAGATCATTGCAGTGGCTGAGACCAAGTAGGTGCTCCTTGAGCATAATTGCAATAAAATCTTTGTGAATAATTGTGAGTAATTTATCAAATCTGTGTAATGGCACTAGTACGACTAGCAAAATATACTACACATATTAAAACACAGTTCCTTATTCTGCAAAGAGACACAAATATTTTAACATTTCTATTTCTGATTTAAATTTTGATATTTTACCAGCATTTTGACAGCACAGTACAGCAAATTTAAACAAGTTTGTTGTGATAATGCTGCACCATTCTAGACAGTAACATTTATCAACTACTGTTTCCATGTCTGATTCTACCATCAGATGTAAAACCAACAGGATACTGAGCATGAATGAAACTTTAGGTTGTTTGTGTGGTTTGAGGGTGGTTAGTGCGGTCTTTAGTATTCTACATGAATTCCTTGCCATGACTGACATTGGTCACAACCTTAAATCAATGACATATCAGGGTTCTAATGATGTTGTTGTCCACAGGGGGGCTGCATACAGTGCATTTATAACAATTTATCAGTGAAAAACCCAAATAGTCAGATTAACTGACTAATTAAAATCCATAGGCATTATATTCAGTCTGTGATTACATTTTGAGAATGATTCACCATCATTAACGTTATTAACTTCAGAGAACGGGACAAATGAATGTGATTACAGTGGAAAGCAAATCTGAAAACTGTAAATCAAGAAAAAAACACTCTGCGTCTTATGCTGCAAATGTACTGCAGTATGTGCAGTGTTGATATATTCATCACATAGAGAGAGCGAGAGAGAGAGAGAGAGAGAGAGAGAGAGAGAGAGAGAGAGAGAGAGAGAGAGAGAGAGAGAGAGAGAGTAATCTCTTTGCTGACATGTCAAGCAACAAAGTCAAACAAAAGACAGGCTTGAAAACAGCCCAACTGAGTGCCATTAAGACACTAAGATTTGCTTTCATGGTGGAAATCCCCCCTCCCATGTCTGCTTTAACAGTGAATCTACTATCTGGATAATTAACTGTACTATCTGACCTGCCATAGCAGACAGACGCTCCCTAAACCTGAATCAAGCCAGCCAGGAATTAGACGGGAACTCGGTGGAATAGAGGAGAAAACTCAAATGCAAAGAAATTAATCCCACTGCTTTGTAATTAGCCACAAGCTCTCTCTTTGTCTCCTTCCACTCTCAGCTCTTCTCAGCTCATTTTCTTTAGGCTTGTTTTCCCCTTGTCTCTCCCTTCTTTATGACCACTATTATCTCTCTTCGTACTCATATATCTGCTCCCTTTTCATTCTTTTCCTTTTTTTGCACCCCCCCCCAACACCCCAATCTCCTTTGTTGATTAATTTCCATTAGACTATTCCAAATGTTCGGTTGGATAGATTGGATCTGGAGACCACATGCTGAAGCCCCCTTTTTTTTTTTTTTACTTTTTTCTGTTTTGTAGTGTAGGGCTTTTTTTTTGGTCCCAAACAGCTTCTCAGCACTTCTAAAACTTCAAGAAGCAGAAATAATGAGGAAGCATGCTGACTGACATTTCCAGTGTCTATGATAATGTCAATGTCTTTGAGTGTGTGTGTGTGTGTTACAAATTTCTACCAGTGAAAACAGCCAGTGTTATCGGAAATTACATTTTGAATCATGTTTCGAATTAAATGCATCATATTATTGAACAGAAAATCTCCTTACTTTTATCGCCTTTGGAACGGCTATAATTATCCTATTAAGAATAATTGAGAAGCCTTTCATTTGGACAAATGATTGCTGAAAAACTTTTGATTATTTTGTATGATTATTTTGAGGGGAAATAGACATACATGATTAAAGACCACTTCTCACAAGAAATGTTCCGGACCTTTGTGGGTTCATTGCATAAATAATATAACAGCATTATGCCTAAAAGAAGAAGGTAACTTTAGTTCACTTTTAGATTGCAGCTGGTGAAGTGAAACATGGCACTGGGTTCTGGAGTGTACCACAGACCTAAATTTCAACACAGACAGGTGTTTCCAGGTGTGAAGCCCAGACTGTTCTGCAGAACAACAAATGAACAGGCGAGTTGAGGAGAGGGAACAAAGTGGTTGCCAAGGAAACAGGGCAGCAGATGAAAGTTGCAAGAACCTGATTTCCCCTCAAATCTGGCAGATGCCCAGCCATATGTAAAGAACATGTAAAACCCAGTGAGCCCGGTGTAACGAGGTCTCTACACCCTACACCACACACACGGGGGGGGGGGGGGGGGTTTTATAATGGACTTCACTGGACTGATCAGGGCAGCAACACAATCCTTGTTTTTCAATAAAGGAAAACTTTTTTGGGCCTCTTATTAAACTTAGCTGGTTCTGGC
>CAAKHD010008499.1:9969-19973 GCA_901007705.1 Fistularia tabacaria | reverse complement strand
CGATGCGCCGTGGAAAAATGCCCGCTTTCACCCGATTGGTCCAAAAATGGTTTATTCAACGCAGATCATGTGTCTCGGTGCGTCCGTCTATGTGGGCAGGTGCAGGGACAGGCAGAACATTCAATGCTCTTCCACTAGATGGCAACAGGTGGTGAGTGAAGCTGTGGATCTTCCTGCTGCTGCTCAAACAGCAGAGGAATCAGTCAGAGACAGCGGCAGTGACACAACATGGAGACACATTTGAAAAGACTCCATCTGGTCCTGAAGAACGTTGTGACCCAGATGAAGGCCCCAGTTTGAGCAGGTATCAGAAGAAAGTAAAGAAGATGAGCTCAAGACAATCCAATGAAAGTTAGATATCATTTGGATTGACTTGTACTGGGTTGTGTCTTGGGTGCTTACAGTGCCGCTGACTTCAACTAAACACCTTCACTTCAACAGAAGAGCAGACTGTTTAGTTTTAGTGCGTAAACAGAGTGGAAACAGGCAGCGTTGTTGAAGAAAACCACCAAGACCAGTGAGAAAGGCGTGAAAAAAATGCACAAAGGTGCTGAACTCCTCGCTAAATCCACTTCCTGCAAGAATATCAGCTTTGTGTTCGAGCAAACAGGCCAGATTTCACGCCGAGCGAGTTCGCGGAGACGACGCTTTCATTCCATTTCATTAAAAAGGTCTTTGACGCATTTATTTGATGGAGTGCCGTGTGATTTTTCGAATGTCAAATATGTGCCGTGGCGGCTCAAAAAGGGCTGGGAAGCACTGGTTTAGGGGGTGCGAGTCCCACGTCAGCGGTCCATCATATCCCGGCCGTCACGCCGGACGGATGGAAACGTCATCCCGTGTGAAGCACTTTGGAAAAACCGCAAGGTGATCAAAGCGCTTTGGAAGTGCAGCTCCTTCAAATGAGATCATAATCGGGGCGACACAACGTTAACCTCGGCCAGCGCCGTGTTGATATACCTTGGGAAATAATATTTCCAGAGGTTCCTTTAAGGGCCTTCGCGAATCTCAGTAATTGAACTCTGTCTATACGTCCTCGCGAATGGCAGATCTCCTGTCGGGGAAAAAGCCCGCACAAAGGGAAGTGTCCTTGGATAAAACATAGCTTAAGCTTTGAGAGCAGATAAGCAAGGCAGAAATGAAAGAAATCAAGTCTGGAAGTTCAGCGCGAGGCCACGAGAGGGTTTGAAGGCACAATGCCGGACTGACCCTGCCCACTGCCTCGATTCACGACGGCTGATCAACTTATAAACCTCACATCTCGCTCGGCCAGAAAAGATGACGCTCGAGGAGAAGTGGAGTCGACGGGAACTTGTGCTACATTTATTGGCACTCTCTCTAATGTCTCTCACCGACTCCAGAGCACCTCCGAGCCCTTTCCTCTCATCGCCGCGTCTGAGCTTTTAGAGGCAGTTTCTCGAATGAACGTCGCTTTCAGTCGAGTTTACGGAACACAAACTTTCTTTTTTTCGCAAAATCATTTGATACGTCGGGCTCTATCTGCCTTTCACAGTTATTGATGTCACAGCTGTGTCCCTGATATTTTCAAAGAGCCCGAGTAAACCTAAAAAAAATAAAAACTTTCCTGCATCCAGTGGTCCTCGCTGTGATTGTCTTACGTGTGCCAAAGTAGCTAACATCTGCGAGTTCATCAGTCTTCATCACAGCAACATCTCCCTGTGTTGCCTCATATCTGCCCAGGGCTTTTATATCCTGCGCTTCAGTCTGGGGTTGAAGCTACCTCAGGTCCTCTGCTGGTGTTTCTGCTGGTTTATTCCCTGCATAGTTAATTGCTAATTCGAAGTTTGGCTTTCCGGCTAGCTCGGCTTTCATCGCAGCTTTATTTGCTGTTTTGCAATGTTTAGTTTGTTCATAAATTTTTTTTTTTTTTTATCATCTTCCCGTTCCTGTCTGCCAGTGAAGTGGTGCATTTGGGTCCTGTTACCACCAAGCCATAACAAAAACAGACACTCATAATTGGGTCCCAACGCATAGTGGAACGAATCCCGTCATCTGCTGGGTTCCCTTTTGGAAAATATCCGTCCCAATCCAAAGAGTCCTGGCTTTAGATGAAATGTAGCCGGCTTTCAGTTTACACGTAAGCTCAACGTGGCTGCCAGGCTCGTTAACATGTTAAGACAGGTGTTTTAGGAGGAACAGCTGCGCTCCCAGGGTTTTGGCCCCTATCGTTGCTCTTGATCGCCGGGCAGCGCTGTTGCGCTGTATAATTGTTAGCTAGCCAAGAGCGCTGGGAGTCTGCATCCTGTTTTTCAAATGTAAACAAAGCGGAGGCCAGCTGAGTGTTGGGGTTGGATTGGATCTGGACAACTGAGCCCAAGATGTCTCTCCTCAGCGAGCGGAGTTGAAGAACCGTTGTTGGTCATTTTTCTGCGTTTTTGGATATTTCCTTGCAATGTTTCAAAATGTTTCATGAAGAGCCTCTTCTTATTAACATACAGGCGCCGTTAACGCTCATACATGGCTGTTGCTCATGAGCAATTTATACACATTGTTGAGAACTCACCTGTTGCACATCTGGTTTGGAATACAGTCAAAGCTTGAAGAACCCTTGAACGCTGAGTGGCCGCGCAGCCACATAAACACCGGTACAATTAACACCGGGGGAACGCAGTTTTCATAACCTCGAAATTGCACTTGAACTCAGAATGAAACGCAAAACGGCGGCGGGAAAAGGGCAAATTTACATCGCTAACTGACAGCGGACACGGCTGCGCCAGCGTCAGTCATTTAATAGCTCGTTACGAAATGTCATTATTCAATGTACCGCATTCGCTGGCGCAAGAAAATTGGACGACCCGTAATTGAGTCGTTAGAGTTCTCACTGCGTGGGTCAAAGGGACGGGGGGCCGTTCGGTATACATGTCCTGTGACAAGCAGACGGCGTTTGTCCGGGGAGCTAATTTGTAGCCGAGGTATCTTCTTACTGCAACACTCTTCGACGTGGGAACCGGCAAAGCCAGAAGAGGTAGTTTTCTAGAGGGCCGCGCCCTCCGCCATCGCTTCTGCACAACTGGTCGTTTTTTTGTTTTTTTTTATTCACAGTCTGTGTAAGGTAGCATCCATCACGGGGTGCTTGCTATACAACAGCCCGGCGGGAACACACACGACTTGGACTCTCCAGCCATTTATTTGTATAAAAGTAGTTGGACCTTCAAATATGTTGGTGTAAAAATGGTGACATTTTCCTGGGTTGTATGCCTCGAGTCTTTGCAGGGCTACCAGGCGCACACAAAGATCCGAGGCTTCAAGTGCAGTCGCTGTCAGTTCCCTTTGTTCTGGAGGCTGAAGGAAGAGAAAACCTGAGCTCACCTCAAAATAATGACTGAAAACGTAATACTACAGGTTCCATTTCTGCGCTGGCCACAGCTCTCTCTCCTGCGGAGGATTCGTGGTTCCGACGTCCGTCCGAATTATTTATGCTCTCATTGCTGTGCTGAAAATACTACCTCAACAGGACATCAGATTTAATTTCACACACTATAATATGATAATGTCCTACATTATCTATTGTTCCAGGAAAAAAACAGAAGTGAACTACTTAGCATTCCCACCTCTTTCTGTTCCACGACCAAGCTTTTGAGCGTTGCGCTGGCACAAAACCTGCACCGATAGCAGCCGGACGCCGTCCGCTCTGAACACATTTCTTTTGTTTCTTTTCCACCACGGAAACTCTTCACCAGTGGACTTCGGTAATCACCATTTCACCTGACTGAAGAAATCCGAGGTCAGATCCAGGCTGACAACGTCGATGGGGCGTTGGTCTAGTTTATGAGTGTAACACAGCAAACCCTTCCAACTGCGACCAACGGCGCAGTTGGAAGGGTTTTTTTCTTACCTACCGGAAGCTCCGACAGTCGGTGAGAGCTGGAGAAGCCTCCGGGATGAGAGGAGGACGCTCCTCTAGGAGAGAGGAGTCCAGTAGCCATGATAGCATTTGATGAGAAGACCGGGACCCGGAAGGATGAGAGCCTTCATAGACACCGTCGTGGGATAGTTTTCTCGTTGAGAACGTATTGATAAACTGGTACGCGACCTCCAAACAGCACAACCCATGCCGGGCTGCCGTTGCTGCCTAATGTATCGCGAAGAGGATCCATCCATCACGTCAGCCAAAGTAGCTCGGGGTGGTCCATCCCCGAAATTAGACTTTTTTGAGCCATCAAAATAGAACCGCGCGAAAGAGATGTCCTCCGAGCAGCAGCGCTGCGGCGCCCGGATGTTATTTTACTACATTACCTATTACGTGTACGAGACGGTAGCGCGGTCTAATTTTTTGAGGGAGAACATTTGATGTATTCTCACACCGCACCGTTGTGATGACACCCACTCAGGAAATATTTTTCTTGACATTTTTATCCTCTTTTTGACAAAAAGCCTTGCTTTCAACTCACCTATTCACTTGCTTGCTGTTGTCAGGACTGAGAATATAAAGGGCCCTGGAGACGGATGCCGTCGGTATGACATATCAGTCTCGGATGAACCCCGGATTGCAAGGTCTTTGGAAATGCAATTCAGCTTTTGCCCGAGTGCTTCCGTACGCTTAATGAAGAATTTTCTTTTATCTGCTTTCCAGACACACCCGATCTACTTGCAGCGCACTGAAGCTCCATCTGGGGCTGGAAGATGAGGAAGCTGTCGCTGTGATTTCTTGGTATACTTCCTTAAACAAACGGCACCAAGGTGTCCTTCTGTCTGAAAAGAGTTTTGCGTGCGGTAAGGACTTTCAGCTGAGTGGGACAAGTCCTGCTAATCTTCACCCCGGTAAGTCCGAGGCCCGGTCAAGGTGGCAGCTGGCTGACGAGGTCGACCGGAAGCAAAAGATTCTGGCCCTTGCGGGACGACTTCAACGCATTCTCAGGCTGCCGTACGTCAGCTTCAGCGTCTCTTGCGATGTAGAAGTGCCCGAAACACCTGTAGTGCCGGCATCCACGAGCAATTCTTACCAGACTCCTGAACTACTGCAGCCGACTCCTTTGGACACTAAGCCGGAGGAGGCCTATTCAGTTCTTCAGTTACCTCTGAGCCGCCTGACCCTATTGCTGATGCCCGGCCATCGGGGCTGGGATGACTCATGTCAGCCACTTACATCGTAGACATCCTTCTCAGGGCCGCGACCCGGGGACTGGCGCAAAGGTGAGGGTTGGAATGAAAATAGAGCGGTAAATTGAGAGCTTTGCTTTCCGACTCAGCTGCTTCACTGCGACAAACGCCCTGCAGGCCCAGCCTATACGATAGGCAGTTCATGCCTAAGCTTATTCTCGCTCATAATAAATCCCAAACCGCTTGAACTTCTTCGCTCAGAGCGGCAGCTCTCTTCACGGCCCTTGACCTGAATGCGCAGGCTCTTCTCCAGAGCACTTCACGATCCGCCGCGGACGCCGCCGACGCCGCCTGCTGGCGGTCGCGGTGGGATCAACAGAGCGGCGCCACCGTCAGAGCAAAGGAGAAACTCCGAAGCCTTCGTTCAGAAAAATGTACCTTCCGTGATTGTGCCAAACGAGGGTCAGGCTGCACAAAGAAGGGAGTGCGACCCGCTACGAGAGGCTGTTTTCAGAACCGGCGCTGAGCATCCGAATTCAGCCGTGCTAATCTGGTCCCGCTCCGCCTGTCGAGCAGGATCCATTCCTTCCCGCAGGAAGGGTAGCATCCCATTTCCAGAAAAATAGCGTTTGGCCGGAGCCGAGATCACAGAGTACACGTCGTGCTCAACCCGGGCGCCTCCTGGCTGTTCCGGGAGGAGCTTCTGATAAGCGTCCTGTCAAAATACAAGTGTTGTGAGAAGCGACGTCACGGCTGCACCTGCTTCTCGAGCCGTACGAGGTGACCTTCGGTACGGCTTTATTGGTGTTTTGCCCAAAACGCCCCCATGGTCATATAGTGTACTTTCAAAATAGCAGATGGTGCCTTGCCAAGTCATGATTCACTGGGAAGCAGCTGCAGCGGGCGCCTTGAAAAGTGCACCGGAGGTAATCAAAATATTTTCGAGTAAATGGTATGTATACATAAAAGATAGTTTTTCCCTGAGCTACAGTTCAAGCCGTCAAAAAGACTGGCTCCCTTTTAATTTCAATGAACATTTCTTGCACGGTTCCAGAGAGTCAAGGAGAATTGTTCTCCGCTCTCCGGTGAACGTCTGCGTGCTCGGGGTGGGTGGCGAAACTCTGCCACGTTAATAAATCCGCTTGATAAATTTCAATTACCCATCGAACAAAAATGTCCGTCCGTGGATATTTTGTCTCGCGCGGTTCGAGCCGATCCGTCCGTTTGAGCGGGAACGTTTGCGACCGGCCGACGCGTTCGCCTCTTCGAGCCGGCACTTCATCATCATCGTCGTCGTCTCTGTCAGCATCTGCTCGCGTCCCGCTTTTGTGTTTGGTTTTTTCGCATCCGCGCTGCGCTGTTTTCTTCCATTTTCCCTTTACACGCTTGCCAGTTTCCCTGCCTCTGCTCTGCATCTCGCCCAATCCCTTATCTCTTCTTTATCTTTTCCATCATTCCAGCTGTCCCTCTCGTTTGTCTCCCCCTGCCCTCCCATCTGCTGATCTTGCCCTGATTACTCCGCGCAGGGAGGCTCGGCCCCCCTCGGCCCGTCCTTCTCCTCTCCGTCCTCTACCAGACGCAATCTCTCCATCTTCAAATCTCCTGCTTCCGCAGCCTCTGTCGCTCCTTTATTTCCTTTCCTTCCGCATATTTTATTCACCTCCCTTCCCCTGCCCGTGTCCGCCGTATTCACCAAAATCACCCATTAATCATCCATCCATCACCCGGCCTACCGCTCTTCCCCCGTCCCTTGCAACCAGTCCGGCGCCTGCAGCGGAGGGATCACAATGTGCAGGAGATAGAGCACCAGCCCAGATAAGCTCTCCCCGCAGGTCAGCGTCTATGTAGCGGCTGATACGAATCAATCTGCACCCCGGGATAGCGCTCCTTGTTGTGTTCTCTCCGCTTTGTTACACGCCGCGTTGTTTCAGGTTCCCTTTATTTTAATCCCCGCCTTCTCCGCCGCCGAGCGCAGCCCAACGTTACATCGGGATGCATCGATCCGGTCGCATCTGGCGCTCCAGAAGATGCGCAATCGGCAAAACTGCCGCGCCTGAAGGAGCGGAAGGTCTCCCCGCGGCCGGCTGTGCGAGAGCCATACAAGCCCTCGTAGTGAAGCGAGCCTTTCAATTTCACGAGGACTAAAGAGGGAGCCCTCGGTGCCAGCAGCCATTTCTTTTTTTAAGAACAAAAACCAGAGCGGGAGAAGCCGAGAAAGGAGCGCTGAAGGACGTTTGACGTTCAACGTTTGACTTTCAGCCGGGCCTCAGAAATACGAAACAACTGCGAGTCATTTGAAATTTACCGCACGGTTTATTATTCAAATGATGATTATTTCAAGAAAGGAAATGCCGGAACGTTCCATCTTAAAAAATAGCAGCGTTCCCGGATTTGATTGTGCTTGGCAGCGGTTTGCGGTGTTTCAAAAAAAAAAAAACAGGGAATATATTTTGTCTTTGCCTCGACAGAAAGGGAGAACCGTGCTTCTTCAACACAAAGCCAGCGGTCCTACATAAAGGACGTGATCGGCGGAGCTCCGGTGAGCTGGCACGGACCTTCGGCACCTTCTCAAAATAATGGCCCGAGTCGGTTTTTGACTGAATCGGCTCCTTATTCCACGCGTGGATCGTTCCGTTTTTCGGAAAAGCGATTATTTTAAGAGGGCGACGCCGTGAATCCGTGAAATGTCTCACGCACAGCCTCCGAGCGCAGGTTCAATTCCCGAAGAGACATATCTCCGTCTAACGTGGAGCCGGATTGGTCAAAGCGGGAGGCTCTGTGGGCACCTGGAAAGTCTATTTTCAAGTTGGGGACCCCGCAAGCTTCTGGGTTTCCCACGTTGTGCTTTGTGTCAGCCGTTCAGAGGGATATTTAAAGCTCCTCCCCTGCGTGTCAGAAGGCACGCGGCTTCCTCAAGTTTTCTCCTGCAGGAACAGCAGACAACACGTAGTGACGTTTAATTGGTATAATCCTTCGGCGCTCCCGGAAACCACGGAGAAGGTTCTGCAGAAGGCTCTCGGTGGCGCCGAGGATCCCCCCGACAGGAAGGTCATCGCAGAGGTGGGTGGGAGTGGACGGCGCACACCCCCTGCCACCGAGAGATTTATCAAGCCGGCCCCGCCGCCCGAAACACATGGTTAATTTAGCAGCCATTACAGGTGACATGTTGATGAATAGTTAGGGCTTTTCATGCATACATAGGCAATCAGCATAAGCACACCAAAACACACAGGGAGACACGCGCGCACAAAGAATAATGGTCATTTTACTGCGGTCTGCAGGAGGACGGGAGATAAAAGTTAGTGTTGGGAGAATGATGTGTCAGGATGGTTTCATTAGCCGGGAGATAGAAGACTCCTGTCTGCGCCATCAATGATCATTTCGGGGGGAGGATTTATCCCCCCGCTGGCCGCGATGCACGGGCGCACCGACGCCGTGACAAACTACCCCTTACTCACCGCTAATCCCGACTACTTAGGCAACCAAATAATCACCGCGATGCAAACGAGGCCGGCGCTAATCAGGATTTGAGGAATGCAGATTGCTCGGAGGTACCTGTGACGCACCTGAATGCAATCAGCGCTCGAAAACCGGCGCATCCTCGCTCGCCACTTATCGTCGCGCCCCTAAAAAGGAAAAAAAACGGCGGGCTATTGTTGGCGGCTGCCCCTCACCGCTTCGAGTAGGAGGTTCCGCACACCAAAAATATTTGATCATTGTCAAACATGTGTCGGCCGGTCTGTGACAAGCGTGCGCTAAGCTGCTGCACAAAGCGCCGTCTATTCAGGCGAGCAGATGACATGGAGTTGTTCTACCCACACACGCGCGCGCGCGCAGGAAGCAGCCTGCCTACGGTTGAAAAGCAGCCCAGAAGCGGCAGCAGATCGAGAATGTTCTTTAGGGGGAAGCGACTCCGCTCGGCTTCTATTTCTCGGCTCCTTGGCAGGAAGCACAACAGACGAGCACACAGACAATAGAGGAGAAGCCTCCGCCGTGATCAGCCCGCACTGCTACACGGCGACACTTCAGTTGATATTTTTTCCTCCGGTCCCCCGCGCCTGCAGGGACAGCGCCACACTGAAACTCACATTTGGGGGGGAAACGAAAAAAGCGTCTCATTTGAAAGCCTTTCTGAAGGGTCTGAACCTCAGACGGCGTTTAAGTTCAACGGTGGGCGACACTGTTGTATAAGCGCAGATAAAGGAGTGGCAGAAATCCAATCTTCACCCTAATAATCCTATCAGATCAGCAGTCACATCAGATGTCGGCTGGATTTGATTATAGTCTCTGCACACAATGTTTTGGTGGTTTCTTTAAGGCTTCTTTTATTAGGTGCTGGGGAGTTGAGTGGCGTCATTACCTTCGGCACTAATCAAGATGCATCCTGAAGGTCAGACGGGATGAATTGAGAGACGGCTCGGTTACAGAGAGTGGCCATTATCTATGACACTAAAAGAGATTATTCACTCCCCTGACACGGGGGGGGGGGGTAAAAAGGAAGAATGACACAAATAAAGCCGGATAACAATGGAAAGATGGAGATCCCTATCCAGGTGGCTAAAAAAAGGCGGCCCGGGCGAAAGAGCCGGGGAAACGCCGATGGCCGATCAGCGAGGAAACTTTCCGAGCCACTGACGCCGACACGGGGCTGCGAGTGTTTGTGTGCGCGGCAGGCGGAGGAGATGTGTGGACCTGAGGGGAGCTGGAAAACTCCCAGCCCAGTTAGAGCTGACTCCGGCAAACAATCGCTCTCCCTCTCTCTCTCTCTCTCTCTCTCTCTCTCTCTCTCTCTCTCTCTCTCGCTCGCTCGCCACTCAACTTTTGTTTTCCTCTCAGCAGGGGTGTCCGCTGACAGAAGCCGGCCCTCGCGGCTCTCGTTTGCGGGCTCAGTCGCGGCCCCCCCGTCGGGCTGCGTTCGGACGCCCGCCGGTGCCGGAGAATCG
>CAAKHD010008495.1:17302-27692 GCA_901007705.1 Fistularia tabacaria | reverse complement strand
GAAAAAAAAAACCGCCATTACAGGTTTGGAGGAAAAGGTCAGGATGGAAAAGAATTTTTTATAATTTTGGGAATCTCTGGTTATTCTTTTTCCTTTTTTTTTTTTTTTTTTTTTTTTAACTGTCACTTGTTAATAAGTGTCAAAGCCGTTACCATCAACGGCGAACCGGTGGCGGATCTCCCCCCTCGTCACCCCTTTCTCACCCCAGGTGTAAATTGGTAAATTGCATTTTCCTGTTATTTAGTAGGCATTTATAAAAAGTTGAAGGTTTTATGCTAATATGTTTGCGCAAACCCAACACTTTTATATTTATTGCCGGGCGTAAACCTAATGGGCGCTACGTGCCGCCGCCAACGCTGTTTCCCCCCGATCAAGGAGAAACCGACACATGAAAGTCAGGCGATATCAAAAGTGGTGCTTTTCGACCCCGGGCGCGCTTTTAGCACCGATATCTACGGCATCAGGTGGACGAGAGCTGGCGCCGGGATGACTTGTTTAACAAACCCGTATCAGCCATATTGACTTCTGAGTTAAAGAGTTCCCCTGACCAGAGGACAACCGTGACCCTCCGCGCCATGCCGCGGTCGCCCATAAACAATCATTTGCAGAAGTCAATGGGAGTCATCTCTGGAAAGAAGCAATCTCACAAGGAACCCATACATCATAACAACAAGTCTTCTCGTGCTAATTCATTCCACACAGGTCCTATTTTCTGTGCATTAATATCCGGCAGATACGGCGCTTCGTGCTTCCTCTTCACCGCAAGAGCGTTGCTGATTGGATTCAGACATGCGATGTGTCGTCTCTGCTTTCCCCGAATACAACAAAAACATGAAGTAAGTTCAGCGGGAAAAACCCAAGCTGGATATGGAGGGATGACGGGGTGAGCGGCTGTATATCTGCAAGACGCTTGAATGAGAGAGTGAATGTCTGTGTGTCCAAATGACTATAAATGGGTGAGTGAGAAGCTGTGCGTCCTCAAGGTCCAGTGATGGATCCCGGTTGAACCCCCGCTCTCGCCCAATCAGTGCGGAGAAAGGCTCCAGCCCACCTGCGACCCTGACAACAGTGTGAGCGAGATAAATAATGAATGATGGAATGCATTAATAAGAATGATGAGGTGGATATGAATAATCCCCCACTGAAAACCTTGATCTTATTTCATGGACAAAGTCTTTGCTTTCCAATGTGACAAACAACAGAATGAATAAATGCCGGCGGCTCGCACTTGATTCAGATGCAAATGCTGACCTGCTGCTTTCTAAACAGGCCTCTGTATTTTACAGGTGATAAACGCCGCGGCTGCGTTACGTGTTTTTGACACCTGCTGTGTCATAAATCCAGACTTTTTTTTCCCTTCCCATCGGCGCTCCCTCACCTCACCTCAGCGCACATCGTCCCGGTCGCTGGGTAAGCTTCGAGTCATCAGGCACGGCCCAGGAACCACGGCAACCGCGGTCGCTTCCGTGTTCCGACACGCCTCGCCGCCGGGGAATCATCTTGCCTTACCGGCGGCGGCGACGCCGTCCCCGCTCATTTGTCTGACCACCCGCCCCCCCGCTGATCCCCGTCTGCCAGGAACTCGTGACTCACTGGCCTCTGTGCCTCCAACACACACCAACACCGCTGCATGTCCCCGTATGACGCAACGATGTGTAAATATATATAACATGAATGAAAAAGTGAATGGCATGTCTATGTCAAGTCAATGAGAGGGTGAATGCTTGCATGTTTCTAAAAAACACGTGACTGAAAGAGTGAATGGCATGTTTCTATATGACAGGAATGAATGAGTGAACAGTTGTATGTTTCTACATGTGTAATGACAGAGTGAATGGTTGTATGTCCCCTTATGCGTGTGAATGAGAGGGTGAAGGGTTTTATATTTCTATATAACATGTGAATGAGAGGGTGAATGGCTGTATGTCTCTATAGAACATGAATGAAAGAGTAAACGGTACGTCTCTGTACGTCATGTCAATGAAAGGGTGAATGGCTGCATGTCTCTATATGTGGCCCTTCTATTGATTGGTGAAGGTCAAGCATGAACGTCCCCCCCGTGATCCTGGGCGCTGGATCGGCGGTAGAGATAATGAATGAATGATGAAATGAGAGGGAGAAGGGAAGTGACAATCCTCTCTTCTATTTTGAAAGCCACAGCCAGGCAATCTGTATGTGTGTGTGTGTGTGTGTGTGTGTGTGTGTGTGTGTGTGTGTGTGTGTGTGTGTGTGTGTCACTGACACCAAGCAGAGTCTTGAATGTCCAATGTCATTTCTGACACTGACCGTCCGATAAGCTTGCTTCTGAGCAGCAGCTTCGTATTTCACGCTCACGCCCGTCCGCGCTGCTTTCGCTGACCGCCGACTAAAACGCGACTTTGGATCCGACGATCGAAAGGAAAAATCCCGGGTAGACTTTGCAGCCTGCACAGATGTTTGTGTGTGTGTGTGTGTGTGCGTGTGTGTGTGTCCGTGCGCACGCGTGTGTGAGTTGATTTTATGAAGAATTCTAATCAGGTTCCCTGCAGCTCAGAGGGAACCGCAAACGGCTTTAAAAGCAGAACAGAAAGGACACAAAAGTGGAAGCAGAACGTCGACAGCCTTTGTGAGCCTCGCCGAGATCTGGCTGATCAGTATGACCAAAAGCCTCCGTCTCCCAAGTCGTGAAGGTCACGGCGTCGGCTCTCTCGGACGGACATCGCCACGTACCTCGTGCAGAATTTCACGAGAGATCTACCTGTTCGACGGTACGATTCCTTTTTTTTTTTTTTTGTCATTCATACATATTTATGATCCGGTGGCCTCTGAGCGGGGAAGACGCATTGCAGATGGAAGGGAGGCCGCCGCCACCGACCGCACGAATTCACAAGTGTTAAACAGCCTGGCTGTTGATTGATTTCCTGAACTTTTAATAGACTGGACTTTTTGGAGGGTTTTTTTTGGGGGGGAGGGGTTCATTTCATTAGAGTAATGACCCTTGCAACCTCCACCCTCCAACCCTGCGGGGTTTTTTAAGACAAACACAACAGCCGAACAGCTCCGGCGCCCACAGATTCCCCTGAAAGTAAACAGGAATCAGAGCCGGCGGCTGCCACTAACTGAGTGACTGTCAGCCGGTGAAATCCAATTGCCGCCCCGTTAATTAGTCGCCGTGGTTCTGAGTGCCGGCGACTTAAATCAGGTGTTTTATTTTGGGGGGGGGGGAGGGGGGGCGACACGCGGTCGGGACTCGAGTCCCGTCTCCGTTATCTGAAGGAAAAAGAAAACTATTATGCCGATTAGATGTACGTTTTTGATCTTGCGTTTGAAGCGCCGGAGCAAAAATAAAAAAAAAGGAAAAGCCTTCAGTCTTCCTGAAAGGAGCCGGTCTGCCCTCCTTTCCGCAAAATGATGAAACCCCGGAAAATTTGCCATATTCCAGCGGCGCTCATAAAGGGAATAATAAACTTTGTCATAAATATATGGATACACAGAAAAACACGACTGACGGCGTCTCGGGATGATGAGACTCTTCGTCGCATGTACCGCCGGAGAAAGAGAGAAGACTAGAAGTTCTACCTCGGTCGTGCACAGGACAAACACACACCTTGGTCCGACCGGGCTGCTTCTTAGCCCTGCCACATGCAGGAGTATCAACTATTACAGCAAATATTTAACTGCACAAAACAATTCCGAAGGGCTGCACGGCGGCGCAGCGGTCAGACCCTCAGCCTCACAGCATGAAGGCCATCCGTTGGGTCCCCGGTGTCTCTGCGGGGTTTCTCCGGGTTCCTCCCACGGGCCAAAAACAAGCACGGATGGGAGACTGAATTCTCCAGATGTGTAAATGAAAAGATGAATGAGAGGGTGAATGCTCTCATCCAGTGCTGTGCAATGAACCCAAAGGAATGCACACACCTACATAACTACTGCCTTTTTTCCAATTTTCACTTTTTTTCCTTTTGTCTTTCTCCATGTTTATCTATTTATTCTCCTAGATGTTATTTTATATTATTTTTCTTGTATCTCTAACCCAGAGATGCTGCTATTGTTGTATTCTTGTGCTGTGTCCTGCCTTTTAAGGTTGTTTGAGCTGCTTTCTCCACTCTGTGTAACGCCAATACAACTCTCTGAATCCTTTGAATCTTTTGACTCCTCCGTAGGGCATGCTAATGAGTGAATGGTTGGATGTCTATATGATGTGTGAAAGAGAGGGTGAACGGCTATGTGTCCCTAAATGACATGTGAATGACAGAAAGAATTGTTTTACGTGTTGATTATTAGACATTCACCCTCTCATTGCGCGGCACGGTGGGGCAGTGGTTGGCGCCCCTGGTTCGATTCAGGGGACAGGGGACCTTTCTGTGGGGAATTTGCATGTTCCCCCCCCGCGTCTGCGTAGGTTTCCTCTGGGCGCTCCGTTTACCTCCAAAAAACATGAGCAATAGATCAGGATGAATGAGAGTGTGTTTGCGTGTACGACAACAGATGCAAAATAGCCCAAGGCTACAATCCGGAGTGGTGTGTTTACATGCATGGTTAACATGCACTGCCCCCACCAAATAGACAATAAATGAAATTAATGAATTCAAATGCAATATTAACAGTTAATATGACATGTGAATGAGAGGGTGAATGCTTGTAAGTCTCTATGCGGAGCCCTGTGATCGACCAGTCCAGGGTGAACCCGGCCTCTCACCCAACGACAGCTGGGAGAGGCGGCATAGACAGTGAAGGAATGAATGAATGAATGAATGAATGAATGAAAAACAAGCCCCCCCCCGTTCACGTTCAAGCGCGAAAGGAGAGGGATTTCTCCGTCGCTCCGACCGTCCTCAAAAGAAAAATGCATTCTTGAGCTCCTCTCTGGAAACTCATGATAATCAATGAGGAACCATTTTATTCCTTGACCACCCCCCCCCGCCCTCCCCCCTCCCCATGAAAAATAAAGCAGCCTGAGGATCGTCTGCTGTAACCGGGACATGGTGTCTGGAGAGAGACGTCTCTTTTGTGGTTTCCCAGATGACAAGCTTTGACTTCTTTGAGCGCCGCGACAAGAATCCCATTCACTCGTCCCAGACGTTTTGAGGGGCGGGGGGGTTGGGGAGGATGGGGGCGGGGGGGTTGGGGAGGATGGGGGCGGGGGGGTTCGGAGGGGGATGAGTGACAGATACATCCAAAATCCATCAAGACAAACCCAAAGAGGAAAAAAAAAGGGAAAAACTCAACGGTTGAATTTAAATGGCTTCTTCAAAGACAATTTTCGGAGGCGACTACTTTCATATGATTGTGCCTGCCTTTGTTGAGATTTAGTTTTAGGCAATAAAACCAATGGGAATGGAGCCGGAACAGGATTTCTATTACATTTTTTTTTATTATTTTCAGTTTGGAAAAAAAAACAGCAGCGTTCATCATCGACTGTCTAATTCTGGCACAAAATTCTTCCTGACACGGGAAGCACTTCCCGGAAAACTGCAAAGTCATGCAGCGGAAACACTTTGACTCGCCCGATTTAACTCCTTCGTGAGTTTCATTTGGGATTATTATTAATCCAAAAGAGGTACATATGTCTCAGTTACTTATTGTTTGGTAGTAGAATTTTGTACTGACTAAAAACTTGCATTTATTATTATTTTTCTTAATTATATTCTTTAAAAAATGTATGTATGAGTAAATTAATCTATTTGTTTATTTCGATTATAATAATTATGACCGTTTAACGAATATTTATCTGATGTTTTTCCCACTTCTCAATCCTGGCATTTGATCACAACCGGAATTTAAATATGATACACATTTAAATATAAATTACCCCCAATGGAGAGTTTAAGAGAATGTTTGCAATTTTATTCTTTTTGTTTTTTTTATTTCATTATACCCTATATGATTATTATTGTTTTAATCATTACTCAGTGCATCTTCGTGTTTTTTAATCTGTATTTTTTGTTTGTTGTTTTTTTTCAATAAATTTCTCCTGGGTAATTTCACCCTCCATAAAATCATGGCGATGATACCGGGGCGGCTTGAAAAAAGAAAAAAAAAGAAAAATCAAAACAGCCCGCTACCTTTGTCTGTAGCGGCGTGTGTGATGAGCGGCACGAGGGGCCGCTTTGAAAAGTGCGAGCTCAGAGGATGAGTGGCCGTGTGAATAATAGGAGGTGTCAAACTCTTACAATGCACCAGAAGGATCACAAGCACGCCGGGCTAAAAATAACCACGGCGGCAGTAATGAAATTAAAACGATTCTGCCTCTGCACTCTGATTAGAACCAAACAGACTGTTACAAATTGCAATTTAAAATTTCCCATGTGAGAAACCATTTCAGTCTAAGTAATATGCAGGAGGGGGGGGGTTAATGTGTGTGTGTGTGTGTGTGTGTGTGTGTGTGTGTGTGTGTGTGTGTGTGTGTGTGTGTGTGTGTGTGTGTGAGAGAGTCTCCAAGTTAGCCGTGATAGCGACCTGGAAAAATCGCGTCCCATGCAATGGGGGGCGGGAGGGTTCAGCAGAGTCGGACATTCTCCGCCACGGATCCGCAGGGAGACGTGTTTGTTGTTGACGGACGTCCGCGGGGCGACGCCGGGGCCTCCCGGCGAATCAGTCACCAGCTTCATGGCCGGGAGCTAACGCACCGGGAGGCCTCGGGGGACTTAAAACGAGTTCATCCGGGCAGCGCGGCGTTATTCATGGGGAGTGACGATGCGCCGCAGACACCACCGGTGGCTAGCTGGAAATAAAGCGCAACCTACTTCCCTTTTCTGACCTTTGACCTTTGCTTTATAAATCAAGGCGGCGTCATGACAGTTAAGGAGGTTCCTTCTGGGCATTTCTGCGATTTCCCCCCTTTCGCGGGAAGATAATGGGTGCAAAGAAGCAGGGATGCCACTGCAAAATGATTTCTTTCTTTCTTTTAAATCCCATCTGCTTCCCTTTTTACAGCACAGAAGTAACTTTGAACACGATTCAGGAAGTATTCCTCTCCTCGACCAGCTTTTCTTTTTTTTCAACCGAACCCTCACAACTGTATCACATCATAAAATCGTATTTCTCAAAATCCGTCCAAATGTCAGCGGATAGCAGGGAAGATGGAGCTAATGGGAGATGCCAACCGTCTGCCGGTCGCCCCTTTCCTTCTCGCTGGCCTTGAATTCTAAAGAAGCGTCGGCCCATTCAGGTTTATCTTCTGGGATCAGGCTACTATCAGGGTCCGGGGTGAGATCTTTGTCAAACATGTCGAACGGAAAACTGAACCTTTTTTTATTTTTTATCCGCTTCACGGTTCGGGGAGGTGAACGGGTCGGGTCTTGACAGAGAATATTTCAGCTTTCAATCCTGAATTAAAAGGGGAAGGAAAAAAAGACCAACAGGGTCATTTGCAGGAGGAGAAAAAAGGGATCCTCGTGTTCACGGGTTTTAACGCTGTAGCTCAGTCGCGTTATGCTAACGGGAAGATCTCAACGGCACTCAAACCCCTGTTTTACATTGACTTTAAAAATAAAGCTTTGGAGGCGGGTGGGTTTTTTTTTTTTCTTGGGAGAGTCAAGAGGGCGCCGGTAATGCAAGAAAACAGCGAAATAATCCGGCAATTTCATTAATCTTCCCTCGGTGGAAGAGGCGGGGATTTAATGAATGACTTCTCAATTTGCCGCCACGGTCGGCCGCACCGAGGAGCCACCGTCGGCCGGCGGTACGGCGATGCGGATCCGGCGGAGGCGGCTCTTCTGACAGGAAGCGAGCAAAGAGCGGCGGATGCAACGCATCAGCGTGACCGCCGGGTCTGAGATCGGGCTGATGCTGGGGGCGGGAGGCGGGAGGGATTCCCCACCGCGGACTGCAAGCCACACGTCACACACACAGACATCGAAAGACGAGCGGCCACCAAGGTTTCGCATAAACGACAGCCACTTTCTTTTAAGCATATTACAGAACTCTTTGCAGTTCCGAGGACCTTTTCTTCGGAACAAGAACATTTCTTGGTGCAGCAGAGGAACCAGGAACTCGCCATCTCAGTTCCCAGAACCATTTTAGCCTCTGCTAAGAGGCAGGGTTTACAGTTACAGAGGAACTCATGCTACATAAGTGCAGGGTGATTAAACTAATAAGGCACGGCTATCACTAGATACTTATGTTTTCAAAAACTCTTATGGTCACTGGTCAGATGTTTTCTTGCGGATAATGAGCCAAAGAGGTCCGCGTTCTTCTGGCCTGCTACGGCACAGAGGGGTTTCCGGGGTCACAGAGGAAAAGCAACATTTTGACCAGAATGAGTCCGGAGTAAGCTAACGGCTAACGGGGTTCTTCGCAAAGCGAGGCAGTGCGAAGAGGGGTTAAAAACACTCCAAATCATCCGATAGTCCAGGATTATTCCCGCCATGCTGGACATGAACGCTGTGGCAGCATCGCTTCTGCTTCTTCTTCAGAGGCTCGCTTTAAGTTAGCGCTGTCACCCCAACATGGCCCCTTACTGCCTGCCACTGTGCAAAGAAGTTCCCCTGGAGGAGGCTAGTTCCTGTAACCAAACTCAAGCCGGACACCCCGAAAGTGGCCCACGCTCCAATTTAGCCACTTCTCTTCTGCATCGGCGTTTTTTCTGAGGGCGCCGGGCGGTAAACAACGTTCAACGCTAAAACAATACGCCGGTATTCCCACCTGCCGGCGCGGCCGCGCACGCACCTGCTCCTGTTTTGGCGTTACTGCACCGTCAGATCATTTTCTTTGTTTTTATCATCTAATGGCACAACAGTGTGCCACGGTGCACGGCTCCCCGGAGCCTCGGTAATGGCGGGGAGACGCCGCCCTCTTTCCAAAGCAAGTCGTGTTTACGCTTATGCAGAACGACAAGCACACGCAGGGAAACTGACAATGTGCAAGTGTAAATTAGGTCCCCTGTCTTCTCCGCATTAATTATGAATTAGGTATAATTGCGGTGGGATTTTCTGAAGTCAATTCATTTGGACCGACTGTAATATGAATAACAAGCTGTAAGATTTAAAGGGCTTAAAATAATAGTGCGGAAAGGAGGAAGAGGGAAAATAAAAAAGGCCCCTCTAACCGGCAGTTGAAAATATTAAAGGGGAATAATTAAAAAAAAGGAAAAATAAATATATAAACAGGGTCAGCGCTCTCAGCGTGATGTGATTTTCTGTAATTTGGGCTGTAACATTGAGACGATGTGAATAATACGTTTGCTGACGTTCCTCTTGATTGCTGAATTTCCATTTCACGCTCTATTTCTCTCCATCTCTCGGTGCGTGTGTGTTCGTGTGTGTTCATGTGTGTGTTTGTGTGTTTTCATGTGTCTGTGTGTGTGTGTGTGCCGGGGGTCGGTCCGAGGCACTTCCCCGTGAGGGTTTAGGGGTGAGTTTGGGGTCAAAAAAAAACAGCTGCACGTCCGAAAACCACCTCGGCGAGTATCAGAACACAGCGGCAACGCAACAGGTGACGCCCACCGGTGTACGTTACCATGGCGACGCTTGCCACCTTTGCGATATATTAAAAAGAAGACTCCCGGGCGGATACCAAAGTCATCTCACTAACGCCGTTAATCCCGCTTTGGGGATCCGGCTCCGGAGGAACAGATCTAGGTGGGAGATCAATACGTATTAAATTGTCACCTCGCAATCAATTCCCCTGAAAAGTAACATCCCGGTTCCTGGAGGATCCAGGATGTACTCCGGCACCCCTCATATGGACAAGTTTGAAGAGCCGCGGGGATTAAAAACGGGGGTTTAACCTGAAGTTGACTCAACGGATGGAAATCCCCCCCCATCTTGAATAAAGTGGGAGACTTTACCCGCGAGACGACGCTTCGTCTGACACCAAGGCTGAGGGGGGGAGATAAATCCCAGCCCAGATACTGCACTTTTTATACGCACAACTCCCCGCCACATGGAATCCAAATTAATCCGAAAAAGGTTTTGTCGTCCTTAAGGCCACAAGATTGCACCGGTCTTCCTGTCTCCTGACTTGGCTGGACATCTGGAGTCCGGGTTCAGATTCATCGACGCCCGATGTCAGAGCCGCAAACGGAGCAGTACCACCGGCAGCCATGAGGGGGTGTTGTTGCGTGGTATGCACAAGTGAGACCGCCGCAATGAACCCAGAAGAAGAAGACGACCCCGTGGCGTTGGGTTACGTACCATTTTTCTTAAAATGTCTCGCCTTGTGTGTTATGTTCTGAGCTCTGCACTGCCCCCTAGTGAACATGTCACCTAACTACCACATATGGGAAGTAAGCTTGGCAACGCTTGAAATGGACGCAGCCGTTTATGTACGTAAGCCGAGCACAAATGCCAACTTCAAAATCCCGTCTTCTCGCACCAAACCTCAGCCGGGATTGGTCCCCCCCCCCCCCGAAAAAACCCCCGTGCGCGGGATAAGCGGCAAGCCACCCATAAAAATGCAAAGGGATGGG
>CAAKHD010008493.1:103818-131026 GCA_901007705.1 Fistularia tabacaria | reverse complement strand
ATGGACTCATTCCTGATCCTCTCCATCCTGGTCACTCCTAAAGAGAACCTCAACATCTTCATCTCTGCTACCTCCAGCTCTGCTTCCTGTCTTTTGTTCAGTGTCACTGTCTCCAAACCATCCAGCATCGCTGGTCTCACCACTGTCTTGAACATCTTTCCTTTCATTCTGGCTGATATTCTTCTGTCACATAGTACCCCTGAAACTTTTCTCCACCCATTCCAACCTGCTTGAACCCTTTTCTTTACCTCTTTTGCACACTCTCCATTCCTCTGGACAGTTGACCCTAAGTACCTGAAATCCTCCAACTTCTTGATCTCCACTTCCTGTAGCCTCACCGTTCCACCCGGGTTCCTCTCATTTACACACATATGTTCTGTCTTGCTGCTACAAATCTTTATTCCTCTCCTTTCCAGGGCAAACCTCCACCTCTCAAGATTTTCCTCAACCTGTTCCCTGCTCTCACTACAGATCACAATGTCATCTGCAAACATCTTGGTCCATGGAGATTCCTGTCTAACCTCATCTGTCAGCCTGTCCATCACCACTGCAAACAGGAAGGGGCTCAGAGCTGATCCCTGATGAAGTCCCACCTCCACCTTGAACTTCTCTGTTTCACCTACAGCACACTTCACCACTGTCTCACAAGCAGCATACAAGTCCTGGACCAGTCTAACATAGTCATGCTACTCCAGACTTCCTCATATAAAACCAGAGTTCTTCTCTCGGTACCCTGTCGTATGGTTTTTCTAGGTCTACAAAAGCGCAATGCAGCTCCCCCTGACCTTCTCTGTACTTCTCTATTCGCATTCTCAAAGCGAATACTGCATCTGTAGTACTATTTCTAGGCATGAAGCCATACTGCTGATCACAAATACTGACATCTGCTCTGTCTAGTTTCCACTACTCTCTCCCATAACTTCATTGCGTGGCTCATCAACTTTATCCTTCTATAGTTACTGCAATTCTGCACATCCCCCTTATTCTTAAAAATCGGCACCAGCACACTTCTTCTCCACTCTTCAGGCATCTTCTCTCTCTCTAAGATCCTGTTGAATAATCTAGACAGAAACTCTACCGCTGCCTCTCCTAGTCACTTCCATATCTCCACAGGTATATCATCTGGACCAACTGCCTTTCCATTCTTCATCCTCTTCAATGCCCTCCTCACTTCACTTTTACATATCCCTGCTACTTTGTGGTCTACAATAGTCAGCTCTTCTACCCTTCCCTCTCTTTAATTTTCCTCATTCATCAGCTCTTCTCTTTCCATCTTCCCCATCACTCTTCTAGCATCTGCCAATACATTTCCCTCTCTATCCTTAATCACACGGACCCGCTGTACATCCTTTCCGTCTCTAGCTCTGTTTTGCCAACCTGTATAAATCATTCTCTCCCTCCTTACTGTCCAACTGAGCATACAAGTCATCGTACGCCCTTTGTTTTGCCTTTGCTACCTCTATCTTTTGCTCACGCTGCATCTTCCTGTACTCCTGTCTGTTCTCTTCAGTCCCCTCAGTGTCCCACTTCTTCTTTGCTAACCGCTTTCTTTGTATACACTCTAGCACTTCCTCATTCCACCACCAGATCTCCTTATCTACTTTCCTTCAAGACGACACACCAAGTACTCTCCTACCTGTCTCCCTATCACAGTAGCTGTCGTTGTCCAGTCATCTGGAAGCTCTCCCGGACCATCAAGAGCCTTTCTCACCCTATGTTCCTGTCTTTTCTAGAAAAAAGTATTTACTCCAGCCATTTCCATTCTTTTTGCAATGTCTACCGTCATTTGTCCCTCAACATTCCTATCCTGGATACCAAACCTGCCCATCACTTCTTCATCACCTCTATTGCCTGCACCAACATGTCAATTGAAGTCTTTCCAAATTACCACTCTCTCATTTCGGGAGATATTCTGCATCAATTCATCTAACTCATTCCAGAACTTCTCCTTCTTCTCTAACTCACATCCTACCTGTGGGGCACAGCCACTAACAAGATTGAGCATCACACTTTCAATTTCTAATTTCAGGCTCTGAGTCTATTTGACATGCTTTTCACCTCCAGAACATTCCTAGCAAACTCCTCCTTCAAGATAATTCCAATTCCATTTCTTTTCCTGTCAGTACCATGATAGTACAACTTAAAACCTGCCCCCAAGCCTCAAGCCTTACTACCTTTCCATCTGGTCTCCTGGACACACAGTATATCCACCTTCCTTCTCTGCATCATGTCAACCAACTCTTTACCTTTTCCTGTCATCGTCCCCAATATTTAAAGTCCCTACTCTCAGTTCCAGACTCTTGGCTTTCATTTTCTCTCTCTGCTTCTGAACACGCCTTCCTCCTCTCCTTCTTCAATCCACAGTAGCCCAATTTCCACTGGTACCCTGTAGGTTATCGGCACCAATGGCGGTCATTGTTAACCCAGGCCTCGACCGATCCGGTATGAAATTTTTAGGTTTGATTCGCATGTTTGGTTTTGGCAAAAGTTTTACGCCGGATGCCCTTCCTGACGCAACCCTCTGCATCTATTCGGGCTTGGGACCCGCTCAGGGAGACACTGGCCTGAGCCCCCCATAAGTCTGGCTCCAGGAGACACTAGCCTGTGCCGCCCTGAGGCTGCATTATTCTGCTCCATGACTATTCAAGTCATTGTAGTAGGGTGACACTGTGGTGCAGTGGTTATCGCAATAAGGTTCCCGGTTTCAATCCTGACAGTGGCCTTTCTGTGCAGATTTGATGTGTTCTCTCCATCTCTACTTAGATTTTCTCGCAGTTGTCTGTACACACATATGCATACAGTAGGTTTATTAGAGAATCATGATTGCCAAAACATGAAAATGAGAGTGGGTGTTGTTTGTCACTGGATGATGTGTGAATGAGTGAGTGAATGATTGTATGCTTCTCTATGTGGCACTGTGACTGGTCAACCTCTCACCCAATAACAACTGGGATAGGCTCAAGTATCCCCTCATTCAGGTGAAGAAGCTCTGCTACACTCGCTGCGAGATGCAGGACAGTCGAATAGATAAAGAATTAATGAATGACTGTACAAAGTGCAGACTAACACTCACCTGCCACGCAAAGCAAAATGGTAGTTTCCGATCATCAATAAGGGCAAATTTTGCTGAAAGAAAGTTCCTTGTTATTGACATAATCTGAAAAAAGCTAAAGAAAAAACAAATACAGCAACAAGTACTGTTTCCACATTAATCTTAAGTGCACTTACAAGAAAATTATTATTTGAAATTTTCGTAACAGGGCAATGATTTATATTTAATACCAAGTGAATTTGCAGGAGTCCGGATATCTGATTTCCAGCAGGTGCTGACATAAATGGGGAAAGACATTCTCGTGTGTAAACGGATTTAGTTGGCAGTTGATGGGAAAGTGTTGAAGTGAAATGGAATGTCAGCTATGAAGATGCCTCCTCTCATGCACCTAATAGCCGCTGAGTGACTTTAAGGGGGGCACTAATTCAAGAGATTCATCACATGATTGATGTTGGCTGTTGTGGTGGGAGACCTATGAGATCCCCCCGACAGCAGTTATAAATCTTGGTTCATGCTTGGTACCGCAAACAAATTTGCATCTTTCATTTTCCCCGCATGAAATTAGCTGTGAAATGTGATGAAACCGACTACAGCCCATTCCACTGAGCAGCGCAGAAGAGTTAACCATTTCCAGTCCTATTTCTGCAATCTAATTTTAGCACTGGCTTGGAGTTGGAGGTGAAGTGATAATATTTCAATATAACTCAGTGGAAAACCCACAATTGCATCATTCAAATCGTTTACAGGTAAAGGACCATGTAAATCAAATAAAGATCAAGCCACAGGAAGTGATTATGCAAATAATAATAATTATTATTATTATTCATATACGCCATTTTATCACACACTGCAGCATTTTGTTATTGTTCATGTCATTTGTCATTTTGATTATTTCACAAAGAAAAGGGTGGGGGCCAATACCCCATTCATGCATCAACTTTATTTGTATAAAGTATCAAGAGCATCCCAGTTGTGAGTCACTTTCCCTGTACTTTGTAGGATACAAGTCAAATGTTTCATAAATTGCCTTTAATAGTTTCATCCATTTTACATTTTAAACTGATTTTCTTATTTTCTGTAATACAATCACGTTGGAAAATCAACAACAAAAGCTCAAAATGACTGTAATTTGCATTTATCTGATTAAAGAGACTGAGGAGACAGCACAGAGTCTTTCAGGTAACATATTTCTCAACAACTACAAAAAAGAAGAATTCAAGTTCTAGTTCAAGATAAAGATTTGCATTCTGCTCCAGCTTCAGCCATTCTTGGTATAAATGAATTCAAATATGTATTACTTTCGTCAGTACCCCGACCTGTCTAACAACAAGCTGTATAGAAAACAACATTTTCCATTATCATTATAATTTTTTTACTTGCCTCTTTGAGTGGTAAATGTGCAAAAAATATACAGGGAAGGCAAGGGTTCAGCAGATAAAGACAATTAAGGTAATTTGACATTGATTTCATGTTGAATTTCTAAACAGTCACCCAGTTGTCTAACCAAAAAATTATTATCGATGGCAAAAAACTATGAAAATGCGGGCACCATATAAGCTGTCGAAAGACATGTTTCTAACAATAGCACAGTAATGATAATAAATCCTTTATTTTCTGCAAAGGCCACATGATCACAACACAAAAAAAGGAACGAATAAAAGTAGTTACCAATTAAGTTTTAGAAATGAAAGAGGTTTGATCGACCAAACAGTCTTATCTAAGATATAGTTTCACAGTGTAAACCCTTGTAATGCTTTTGCATTCATAAAAACATGTACTGTATATATCAGAAATGTGTACATGGATTTGTTTTACTGGGTGACATTTGCACAGGTACAAGACATTTGACTTGTTTTTACCCACTAAACAGTTAAAAAAAGGGACAACAGACGGAATAAAACAGTTTAAGTACTGTGTTGAATTATAAATGCATACTGTTTGTGCAGAAAAAACATGTTGAATGTGACGGACAGTAGCGCAGCAGTTTAAAATGCAGAGCAAACATAATACAGACTTATTGCAAATATCAATAATACAAACTTTAAGTGGGAGGGCATAGCCAAACAATTGTGCAAGAACAAGAATTGCAAAATCATTACAATACAGATGGAATTATTGAAATTAATATATGTTTACAGTTTCCATAAAAAAATGAATAAATGAAAGGGCCGAGTTCATGCTGACCTTAAAAATAGTTACACAGTGTATGAGTCAGTAATGTGCATATTCATAAAGCCTGCTTGTGGCGTTGAGATATGCCCTTCAAATATACAAGTCAGATAAACTAACCGCTTCTAACCTTGATTGAGTTTCATCATATCTTAAGTGGCAAATGATAAAAAGGAAGAAAAAGAAATGGTCTCAAAGATCCCATGGTCTTAATTAGCAGGGAAACAGACAGGGATGTGTCAGTCAAAAAATGTGCTGCATGTATGGTATCTGCATTTTCTGAAAGTGCAGTGGTCAAGTGTGTCCAAGTAAGCAAGTGGCTGATATGAGACTGGTAATCTTAAAAATGAATTAACAAACAAATAAATAAAATTAGTTTCATTATCCACCCAACAAAACCCAACAAAAACTGTATGTCCAACATTTTAGCACATACATCACCCTTTATGCAGGATGAGTTGTCTAAAAAATTAATAAATGAAAGATTTTAAACCTCTACTGCCATGGTTTAAATAAACAGGAGAACTTTAAGAATAAAGATTGTATCATTTAAGAGGACTGCTTCGATTTGAAACAAGCAAAGTAAGAACAACTCTTAAACAAAAAGGTGTTTCTGTTTTAGGGAGTAAAATGTGGAATGATCTCAGTGATCAATTTAAGTTGATAAATACACTGTCGAAGTTTTCAAAAAAATCGTTAAAATGTAAAATAAATATGAAATCAGTTTACGGAGGCAAATATATAATGTTAATTGAGGAATTCTGTTTATATTAAAGGCTGAGTTGGATTTAATGTGCAGGGTGGGCAGAAAAAAAGCAATTTGCTTCTGCCCAGCCCTTTTTTGGTTGTGATGATTTGAAATTGAATTGTAAATATAATGTGAAGGATGAAAGCAACCAAAAATAAAGTTATTCATTCATTCATTCAATACAGTTCATCATTTTATGCTCCAACACAATGATGCAATTGTTTGTAAATTAACTGAAACGCAACAAGGTGAGACATTTCTAACGATATTTTATGTTGTAAAGGACTGCTATTATATAATCTATCATCTGAGTCCAGTCACTTAAAAGTCTTGCAATGTCCTTTTGTTGTAGAGCTGTGTAAAATAGAAATTGAAATGAAAGGGCAAATGATTAAGTAACCTAAAAACAGCAAAAACATTAACAACAATATTATATGGCTGTGATTATTATGAGTATTATTATTATTGTTGTTATCATTACCATAATAGCAACAACAACAACAACACTATTCTATCTTTTCCTGGCTCCTCCCTTCAGAAGTTCAGGGGTTCTCTATCTCAGCACCCGCCTGTCTCACAACGCGTCGATAAATGCTATTGATGATAATGATGATAATGTTGGAATTGATTTCACTTTCTAAATAAATGCACCGTTTTTTAAAAAATATTTTTTTAATTCAATTCTTTGATTTATTTTGAAGGGTCCTCATACAACATACTAGCTCTCTCGTGCTGATGCGATTGACGTAGCAGGAAGAAAGAGTTTCTATCGGTCCAAGTTTGCCCTGAACTGTTTCTGCCGGATATGCTTTTCAAATGTTGGGTGTTCGACAAGAAAACAAGCGATAAAGGTTAGTTTTCCAAATGTCCCATTTTTTTTCCTTACAGGTTACCTTGTTTTAGACAAACTCTATAATTTAAATCAACTTAATCTGCTACTTTCTCTTTTGTTCAAACAAAAATCAGGGCGAACTTTTCCCGGAGCAGCTGTCAAACTGGTCCCCCCCATACCATATAGGCTCAGCTTTTTGCTCTCTACTTGCATTGGAATGCATCGCGTTTTCCTGATTATATTTACGTCCATCCATTTCTGTGGTGAGTAACTCTTATCAGTATAATTTACAATGGCCTTGTGCGATATAGTATTCCTCATGCCTTATGTACAAATTTTATGTTTTTAAAAAGACGAGAGCATGAACAAACCTTGTGTGTTTATGTGTGTGGATTTAGATTGCAGTTTTTCCTTTGCCTGCTACTATGGAGACCACATGGTGCTTCAGAAGTCACCAGAGAGAGCATTGTTGTGGGGCTATGGTCCTGAAGGTGCAAAGGTCACCGTTTTGCTCTCAGGACTGGTGACACAGAAAACCCCACCAGTCACTGTGACAAAAGGTAAATGTGTAAAAAAAGAATGAAAAATATCAGTCATAATCAAATTGGCAATCAGGTGCTGGAATTACGGAAGTGCTTCTTCCCGGATTAACATCAGTCGTCTCTGCTTGATCACATGACAAGGATTGCTCTAGCAGAAATTAATGGGTTGCTGCTCCAATGAATTCTATCATACAGGAATCTGGCAGGTCATCCTCAATCCCGTTGAGGCTGGTGGACCGTACAATGTGACCGCATCCATCCAAAACGACTCAGCCACTCTTACGGATGTGCTGTTCGGAGACATCTGGCTTTGCGGAGGCCAGAGTAACATGTGCTTTCAAACATCTAAGGTTAGTGTTAGGGAAAATCATGAAACAAAACAAAAAATTCACACAAAGATGCTAATCTCTATGAACTAGACTAAAGTACAACTTTTGTTCTTTTTAGAATTTTTTCTTAATTTGCCATGTATTGCCAGGGTCTGTTTTTATTGCATCATGCACTCATCTCCACATCTTCAATAGATTTTCAATGCGTCTGAGGAGCTGGCACTTGCTGATAAGTATCCTGCTGTGAGGACTTTTAAGGTCGCTTTTAACATCAGTCAAACCGAGCTAATGGATTTAACTGGTGTGGACCTTCCTTGGTCTGTTCCTACTGCAAGTAAGTGAATGATTTTAGAGTACGAGTACTATTGCAGTTACATCTTTGTGAATATCTATGCTTCTTTGTTCTTACTCTTTCAAAAGAGACTTGTCAGTATATTTAAATGCATGAAAGAGAAAAAGGGATTTTTTTTTATCCATCTATTTTTCCAGTCTTTTTTTAATAAGTGTTGCCTGTGTAATTCTACTTGAGCACAGATTGTGTGAATTTCTGCCATTCTATTATTTCTTAAGGATACAGTAGAATCTCAAATAGTATATTCGTGTAAGCATTCATTATTTATCTATTTAATTATTGATGTGTACTCCCTACCTTCATAATCTCTTGATAATTAACAGACGCTTTTCTTCCAGGTCACTTGTCTAACTTTTCTGCCGTGTGTTGGCTCTTTGGCCGTTACATGTATGAGAAGCTTAAGTACCCAATAGGGCTGGTGCAGTCCTGTGTTAATGGCACACCAATTGAGGCATGGTCATCTACAAGAGCACTGCAGCAGTGCGGACTAGAGCTGGATCCAATCTAGTGAGACAAGTTTGATGTCCACGGCAACTGATTTCACAGATGATTTTATTTCATGTCACAGAATGCTCTTCTAAACGATAACTCAGTTTTAACAGGAACTAAACTGTTTATATTACCTCCATTCAGCCCGTTATGCTTTAACTCTGCTTTGTGGAATGCAATGATCCACCCACTTGTCAACATGACCCTTAAAGGAGCCATCTGGTATCAAGGTACTGTACCTGTGAAGGTTTTACATGACACCAGTTTGTACCTCATATATTTATGGTACTGGTCCATAATTTCAGGTGAGAAAAATGCATTTTATCACGAAGACATATACAACTGTTCCTTTCCTGCGATGATCAACGACTGGAGGATGACGTTTCATCAGGGCTCAGGAAAACAGACTGCTTTGGATTTCCCCTTTGGATTTGTCCAGGTATGTATTTTGCAAGCACTTGCATTAGAAATTGTAAGAATACAGAAGTATTGGTTTTTTTAATATTCACAATTTAAAAAAAAAAAACTATGATGATAAAAGAAGATTACTGTCCTGTAAGATGTCTGTAATACCAGTAGTATTTGTTATAAGAAATCCGTGTGTTATGAATCTACTCTGTGACGCAGCTGTCCACTAACATGAAAGGATCTACATATGAGGGTTTCCCAAACATACGCTGGCATCAGACAGCAGACATCGGTTTTGTTCCCAATTGTCACATGCAGAGGACCTTCATGGCAGTGGCCATGGATTTGCCGGATGAAACATCACCCTACGGCACGTGAGTACTCAGTTATAGTGGATACAGAAAGTATTCAGACCCCTTTAAATTTTTCACTCTTTGTTTCATTGCAGCCATTTGCTGAAATCAAAAAAGTTCATTTTACTTCTCATTAATGAACACTCAGCAGCCCATCTTGACCGAAAAAAAATAGCAATGTAGAAATGTTTACAAATGTATTAAAAAAAGAAAAACTGAAATATCACCCAGTCAAAAGTATTTAGATCCCTTTGCTGTGACACTCATATTTAACTCAAATGTTGTCCATTTCTTCTGATCCTCCTTGAGATGGTTCTGCTCCTTCATTGGAGACTTTCTACAGCACTCATGGTTCCTATGAACACAGTGGCCTCCATAATCTTTGAATGGAAGAAGTTTGGGACAACCAGAAATATTCCTAGACCTGGCCATCCAGCCAAACTGAGCAATCGTGGAAGAAAAGCCTTGGTGAAAGAGGTAAAGAAGACCCCAAAGACCACTGTGGCTGAGCTCCAGAGATGCAGTAGGGAGATGGGAGAAAATTCGACAAAGTCAGACATTGTCAAAGCAAGACATATGAAAGCCCGCATAGAGTTTGTCAAAAAACACATGAAGGACTCCCAGACTATGAGAAATAAGATTCTCTGGTCTGATGAGACCAAGATAGAACTTTTTGCCATTAATTCTAAGTAGTATGTGTGGAGAAAACAAGGCACTGCTCATCATCTGCCCAATACAATCCCAACAGTGAAACATGGTGGTGGCAGCATCATGCTATGGGGGTGTTTTACTGATGAAGGGACAGACCGACTGGTTGCAAATGAAGGAAAGATGAATGCGGCCAAGCTGGTGGCTTTGGAACAACTCTGTAACCATTCTTGACTGGCCCAGCCAGAGCCCTGACCTAAACCCAATTGAGCATCTCTGTTGAGACCTGAAAATGGCTGTCCACCAAAATTCACCATCAAACCTCACAGAACTGGAGAGGATCTGCATGGAAGAATGGCAGAGGATCCCCAAATCCAGGTGTGAAAAAACAGTTGCATCATTCCCAAGAAGACTCATGGCTTTACTAGCTCAAACGGGTGCTTCTACTCAATACTGAGCAAAGGGTCTGAATACTTATGACCAGGTGATATTTCAGTGTTTCTTTTTTAATACGTTTGCAAACATTTTTAAATTTGTTTTTTGTCTGTCAAGATGGGATGCTGAGTGAACATTAATGAGAAAGAAAATGAAACTTTTTTGATTTTAGCAAATGGCTGCAATGAAACAAAGAGTGAAAAATTTAAAGGGGTCTGAATACTTTCCGTACCCACTGTACCTCAAGCACCTTCAGAGGTCTAAATGGCTGCCTTTGGCAGTCATGGGTTTCTGAATCTTCTGTTGTCGCAGTGTCCATTGGCGTTGTCTGTTTTTTTTCTGTGGACACTCAGAATGAACATTAAGAATTGAACATATTTTTTTAGATTCTTTAACAGGCCTGCCTGTGCTTAAACATTGCTTATATCTTAATAATTTATGACAGCTTGTCTGCACATTTTATACACACAATGTGGGTCTCACACAATGTGCATTAGCATAAATAGTATAATAGTATTTAGATGGACTTAAGTGTTTGTGTCAAAAATGAAGATTTAATTACAAAAATTCACATTAACTTTTAGGTTCAATATTTTGCCACAATGCTTAAAGTACATTATATTTAAGTAAAATACCTTAACAAAATAATAATGTATTTTATTCCCCTTACTCAAATTCAATATATTTATATCTGTTACCGTGTTAAATGATAAAACCTCGATCTAATTACCTTCATGCCAAAGCACGGTAATTCTTATCAAGTCTTGTCAAGTCACTTTTAATTCAAACAGTATCCCACCACTGTACTGAGAAAAAATGTCAGCTGTTTTCAGTGTTTATGTCTACTAATTTGTAAATTACAAAGTTATAAGCACTTCTTCATTAACATGCCTTTGACGTGAGTGTTTCTATTCAGGATCCATCCTCGTGACAAGCAGGATGTAGCCTACAGATTGACACTGGGAGCAAGGGCAGTAGCTTACAACGAGATGGACGTGCCCTTCCTTGGACCTTTCCCCATCAAAATACTGGCTGTTCACATGTATATCATCATTCTCTACAACCAGACACTTTCTGTTTCACCATCCAAAGACATTTTTGAGGTAGGATTTGTGTCCCAAGTTCAACATAACCACAAAATCTCAGCATGTAAAAAAAAGCATTTGTGCTACAGCAATGAGACTGTAATGACTTTGGTGACTGATAATTTTGCAATGCAAATCTTTTTTTTTTTTTCGCTTCAACTCCAGATCTGTTGCTCTAAGAGTCCAGATTTATGGGAACCTCAGTCTACTTGGGTTCCAGCTCCAATAATGGGGTGGGGTCCTACCTCAATCCTGCTGTGGGCCTATCCCTGTCCAGCCTCTGAAGTAGCTGCTCTTCGATATGCATGGAAAGACTGGCCTTGTGATTTTAAAACCTGTCCTGTTTACAGTGCCAGCGGAATTTTACCTGCACCTCCTTTTATTTCTAATCGTGATACAGACAAAGGAATCATCTGGAAAAAATGAAATTAACATTCATTAAGGCAAAAAACTTGCTTTTAACTATCCTTCATCCCATGTGAATGACCAATAAAACTGCTAAGTTGATCCTACTGTATATAACTAAGAAAGTGCCTTTCAGCTGGCTAGAATATAACTTGATTACACAACTTATCTGGCTACACCGATAAAACCAATGCCAAAAAACTGCTACACTTAATGAATGCTTGAGTGGACAAATATTTTTTATACAACCATTGCTGTGCCACAGAAATTTTACTCTGTCGACAAAAATTACATTGGATTCAAACCTATGTGCTAACACTTCAGAATATTTCTGAATTGACTGTTTTCCAAGTGAAAGTTATGAATGCAAACTTGGGACAATAAGGTGGTGCAGTGATTGGCACACATGCCTCGCAGAAACAAAGTCCCCAGTTTGAAACACGTCATCAACACGTGTATTGCATGTTTTTTTCTTATCTGCATGGGTTCTTCTGCAGGCTTCCCTCTTCCTCCCATGGGCCCCAAACATGCAGTTGGACAAATGAAGACTGAATAGTTCGTTGGTACGAATGTTAGTGTGAATGGTTGCTATTCTCCATTTGCAGTTTGGTGATCAACTTGCAACCAGTCCAGAGCTTACCCTGCCCCTTGACCACTCCAACCTCCTTCAGTGCATTGCACAATAAGCGTTATACATAATTCAAGGATGAATGATCATTTACTTGAAAAACCAAAAATTTAGTTGGTTTGTGTAAGTTGGAATCTCATGTAGATTCAAAAAATCCATCCAATACAGATACACTGAACCATTGTTACGGCATTGTAGCATGTGAGCTAGACCGCGAACATGCTCAATGTATAGAATAGAAAATAATATTCTTTTATTTATCCCACATTGGGGAACTTTTGAAAGAACTGTGCTTGTCTTGGATAGCCAACCTATTCATCAGTCGTAATGCAGCAGCTTCTTATCCGGAGATGCTAGCAGATGACGTACAATAAATAAAAGGTATAAATGCAGATATTTTTGTGTAAAGGAAAATCAAAGCATCCAATGACTCATTCAGGTCATCGTTCAGGAGGTGAAATAGGAGGTGGAAGGCTTCATGGAAGAAGAGGGCAGGTGGTGCTGATGAGAAGCGTTTGGGCCCTGTTGTGATTGTCCTAAGGGAGAGGCAGATAAAAAGTGTCAAAAGCAGAGTCAAATTGGATGATTGTTTAGTTTGCATCATAAAAGCAAGTGATAAGTATATCAAAAAACAAAACAAAAAAAATCCGAAAAAAATGGTTTTAAGTGATATCTTAAACCTTCCAAACAATTGACTATTTCAGTTAAGTGCTTTTTCAGCTAATCAGGCCACTTCCATTTACTTTGCCCTTGGAAAAAAGGCTTGAATGACTAGTCGACGATGTAAAGATGAATATTCGCTCTTCCTGTGAAGGACCGACAGTAAATATGATGGGAGACATTCCCATGATTCGCTCTGAAACTAGCAATTTTAAAAAGAGGTCATCCTTTTGTATGCTGTGATCTGACCCTGCAACCCATTCACTGCAAACCAGGGGGCTTATTGAAGCCTTGAAGCCGCAGTAACTATTTTACAAGTACATGCAAATATGAAGGTCCAGCACAACGAAAGTTACATGTCAGGTCTTGAACCATGTTATAGCGTACTTTTTAATGGCTGCAATTAGCCCAATAGCAGATAGCAGTGTAGGTATATATATATATATATTTTTTTTTTTTTTTTTTTTTTCACTGTGTGTAGCAAAATGCTACATATGACCTCAGGAAAAGTGCAGCCTATGAAGCCAATGAGGTGACACAGCTCAGCATCTGCATTTTTAGGGGGACAGTGAATTCAATTTAGCACAATAAAATTACATAGATCACCAATCGATATAATTGATGATATACTTGTCATATCACTGTACACTATTGCACAACAACAAAGCTTGTAGGACATCCTTAAATTTTATCAACCTGTGCTTAGCTCTGGTATAATCTTCTCATTAAAGCATCTGTGCCTCTGGTAGGCCTCAAAGTTGACAGAGGCATCATCTTCAGAAAGACTGTGGGGAACCTGACCGTCACCAGGGCGACAGACCTCAAAGCGTATCCATCGGTAGCTGTGTTAATATAAGAATGATTTTCGTTAATGTGAATTCCAACATTGCCGTATTTCATTTTTGTAATTAACAGCACCAGTTACTGAATTTACTGTTTGGGAAAGGGTGATTAGGGTGACTTTACTTGCTACACTTGCGTGCTCCAGGACAACTCTGAATGAGATTCTGGATAGTGGGGTGAGAAAAGCCAAAGAAATCTGCTCCTGATGGCACAATAGGCGGAACAATCTTGGAGCTAGAAGGATATGTTGAACAAGTACATTTATAATTACATAAGAGGACTGCAAAATAATTTTCCTAAAGACACATGAAACAGTTTTGCTGGTTTGATACCAAATGTAAATGTTAGAAAACTGCTGCTCATAGTTCTACTGTGGTGAACTGGCGTACCTCACAGATGCAATCGCCTTCAGTAGGTTTAAGTGGCATGTCAGGGCAGATGAGGCAACAATGGCATTCTGAGGATCTTCTTCAGGCACAATCTCGAACTAGAACACAAAAAAAATGCTTAAAAGTCAATGACTATCAGCCTTGATAAACATGCAGCACAGCATGTTACATTAGAAATGTTAAATTTACCCAGGAATCTTCAACCACTTCTACTTGGTAACACATATAACCCTTACAACGGCTCACAAATTTCTATGAGTAAAATGTATAGAATTTTTTGGCTGATATATTGTTTCCAAGGCAGCCTGAGACTTTGAACTTAATCAAGTCTAAAATCACTACCCTTGTGTACATATGCCATGTGAAGCTCAAAGAAATCATGCAAACCACCTCACTGCCAATCAATAATGCAACATGTGCAGAATTAACTAAAATCAAGTGATGAAGGCATGCAATAAATGCTAGTAAAACGCAACACAGTCAAAAAGCCACACAATAAACTGGTACATGGTTTACCCATCACAACAAATCATTACAGAGGGTTTTGCGATGTGTTTAAGAACTTGCACTGTACAAGTTTGGGAAAATAGATTACAAAGTCATAGTGACACAGTATTTAGTTTCTGTCAATGAACACATAACATAGCAGTGGACAGGGAGTTCTGCTTTACTTTATAAAGCAAATCAGTAATATACTTTAAACACTATTGCGACATAGAATTCTTCTTCTTCTTTTCCTTTCGGCTTTTCCCTTCAGGGGTCGCCCCAGAGAATCAACCTTATCCATCTAACCCTATTCTCTGTATCTTCCTCTCTCACACCAACTCCCTTCATATCTTCTCTCACTACGTCCATAAATCTTCTCTTCGGTCTTCCTCTAGACCTCCTGTCCGGCATCTCCAATTCCAACATCCGTCTACCAATATAGGCCCTATTCCTCCTCTGTACATGACCCAACCATCTGTCTGGCTTCTCTGACCTTCTCTCCAAAACATCTAACATGAGCTGTCCCCCTGATGGACTCATTCCTGATCCTATCCATCCTCGTCACTCCCAAAAAGAACCTCAACATCTTCATCTCTGCTACCTCCAGCTCTGCCTCCTGTCTTTTGTTCAGTGCCACTGTCTCCAAACCATACAGCAGTTCCGGTCTCACCACTGTTTTGTAAACCTTTCCTTTCATTCTAGATTAAATTCTTCTATCACAAAGAATCCCTGAAACTTTTCTCGACCCGTTTCTTAACCTCTTTCCACACACTGCGTTGCTCTGGACTGTTGACCCTAAGTACCTGAAATCCTCCAACTTCTTAATCTCCACTCCCTATAGCCTCACCGTTCCACCCAGGTATTGCGACATAGAATACAATGACTAAATTATCCTCTCACACATCTAGAAATTCTTCCCCAATGTATTTATTTTAGTATTAACATCCACAGACAAAATCTGCCTCCAACTGCTCCGTTCCAAAATGTTGATCCAATCCCCAGTACCATGTTGGCACTTAACAATAATGACATGTATCTGTGCGACGTTTGTCAATGGAAAGTGGTTTTCCGAATCCTCGACTGATGTGGAAGTGTTGTTTTCTTAAATTAGAGATTCAAATAAATCAAAGGAAAACTGGATTTGTTGTGTAACTCATCCTAAATTGAAACAGTGTCTACATTCAGTGGAGCAACAAAGCATTTATTTCTGGCAGGACTGACCTCACTGTAAGCTTTCTGCACTTACCACTGTGCTAGAGAGAAAGTCCTGCAGAACAGGCAATCTCCTACGGTTTACAGGGTGGAGTCTTCATAGTTCCAACAAGACAAGACTCACGACAGAAGGGGTGCAAATACTGTCACTAAGTCTGGGGCTGAATTAACAGAGGAAAATGATCTGGTCCGCAGCACTGTTCCCCCAGCAAGTAGCAGGACTATAGAGGTACAGCGATTGTAAACTGGGAGAGAATATCAGCTGTTCAGTGATTCCCCCTCCGAGATCACTGGAATAAAGCAGCAGGAGATTCCTTTGATGTGTTTAACCCAAAGCTAGCACGTAAGTTGATAGAGCTGACAAAGTTAAACACGAAGCAGGAGGCGAACTACGGTTTAGTCAACGATCTTCAGAAATCCAAAGCTTTTTTGGAACAGCCATTTTAAATACATTTTAAAAAGTTAGAAAAAAAAAAAAAAACTTCAGAGGGGCAATGAGTGATTTAACTCAATGTTGCACCTAAAAAATATTTTAAAAAGGACTCTGTGTGTGGTACAAATGCATAATGTAACACGGAACTGAATCGAGTCTGATTCAGTTTGTTCATCAAGTGGCCATCTGTGTTTACCTGTGGTCCTGTTCCTCCATCTTTGATTTGACAGGTGTATAAGCACTGCTGCTCAGGATGTTTCATGCTGGCAAAGACTCGTGTGCTGCAAAAGCCAACTGGGTAGATGGCACATTCATCGTGGAACAGCATTCTGTCTGTAATAATCTTAAGAGCAATTCAATATGTGGCATTAGTATATCCCGTTCAACCTTTTCCTGAACCATCTGCTGTTCAATTTTTAAGGGTTTTTGGACACTGCTTGAGATTAGACAGCCTGTGTGAATCATGTCACTGACCTCGCCCAAACTATACACTGTTAAGCCTCCCAGTACGATGGGAAAGACAGGGCGGCCAGATGAGTCAAGAGGGATGGGCTGCACCAGCTTTCGAGAGCCATCTGCTACTTTTCTCTTTTTAGACAGTTTCTTTGGATCTAGAGAAACACGAGAGAATAAAACAATGAAGCCCATTTTGAAAATATATCTAGTGACTACTTGATGTTGTATCAGTGTTACTGCTCAATCTCTCCTTTGTGAAAAAACATCTGCATGAAAATCTCATCCAATATTAATATACATTGACTTTCTAAAACCGTAACACTCACTTTCCTCCTTTCCATTCTCTCTGCATCGCTCTTTTCTTTCCTTTTTGAATTTTTTAAGAGGTCCCTCTTCCCCTGTTGACACCAGGGATGTGGGATTATGTGTCACATACTGGCCTGTAGCGCCTACAGAGCCTGAGGTTACTGCAACAGATGGCACAGTTGGGTGAGTGCTTGTGCTTGGCGTAGGCAGAATGTCCCCCTCTGACAGAGACTGGTACTGCAACAAAGACTTCAGCAAGAACCTGAAAATTTTAATTGATAGTTAAGCCAATAATATTTGAGTTCATTACATTAGCAGAAACCATTTCTTCTTCAAACAAGAATGGAAAATATGCATTCCAAAGACAGAGTTTTTTAAAACTTTGCAGTTTAGACATCCTCACTCACCTGCGTTCTTCTTTTGCTCTCAAAAACTTCTCTTCTAAGTGGGCAACTTCATCACACAAAGCTGCATTCTCCTGTTGATCATTTAATGACAGATATTAGTTATATGGCTGAAAATATGCAATAAAATATTCCAGCTTGATTTTGTTATCATTTAAAAGGAGGAAAGTCTCATGTTTGAAACTGTCAAATAAAGAAGTCTGACAACTAGGCTGTAAAGAAAAATGTGTTTTACCAGACTTATGATACCATCTGGTAGTCGTCTGTTTACCTTTTTTTATTTTTTAGTCAAATCTCAACATTACATCATTCATTCTGTTACTCTTGACTATATGTCCCATCATAAATCCTACAGCTTTTACGTTTTAGGATCATGTATTACTTTACAACAAATGGTTAGAGATACAGCCATTTGTGTTCACAGCAAATATTGGCCTGTGACCACAGTAAATGCAAAATGTAATTTGTGGTGAACTGAGAGAGACTCCTGTGAGATTTGGTCACGCAATCCCTGGATTTGAAATGCTTCCCAGTTTAAAAACATATTCAATCAATACAGGGTATACTCACAAATATCATGGCACGGGCTGCTTTCCGTAATCTAAGATACTTCAGGCGGTACTTTTCACTCTGTTTTTTCCGGGGCATTCTCTTCATCTTGGCCTTGTGCTCTGACAAACTGGTGGGGGATGGGAAAGGGTGTCCCGAGGCACCGGTGATAGAACCTGATAGGGTGTTCTGCTGTGGGGACCCAAGGAAAGACTGGGCAGTGAAGGCCTGAAGTGCATGCCGCCGTTCCTCATCAGTCTGTGAGGGAACAGAGGAGGCATGTTAAAGAGCCCTTTCAGTGGACTAAGATTACCTGAGGAATGATGGCGTCACCTTCTGGGTGACGGATGAAATCGCAGACCAAAATGCAGATGAGCAAAGAACAAAGCTCAGTCTTTAAGTAGTTTTTGGAAAAAATAGATACAAAAGCATACTTATTTCTAATGAGACAGAATTCAGCTGAGAGCCACACAAATGATTGTGAAGTGTAAGTCCCCATAATTGTGACACCATATGGTGGATATTGCTGTCCACTATCTGCCAAAATTCTGCTACAAGCAAGCAATCTACTCAAGTTTCACAGAACTTGCAGGTTACCATTAAATAGCTGATGCATATCATACCAGATTATATTACATATTAATCTTCCACAGGGGAAGGATGGCCTGCCCTATCATTTAATGAAAGTGACATTCAGTGCCAATACATTTTGTCAGTGTGAAAGCATGAAAGTAGGCAGTGATTTGCATCAAGCTATTCTGAAAATGAGCTTTTGTGATGAGCAAAATTCATCCATGAGTCATGGGCAAGCATAAAAGGTCAAAGGCATAATTTGCAATGTCCCATTACACATTTCAGGTTTGTGTGAAACCAACATTAATGTCCCATGTGACTTACCAGCAAGGCAAAGACTCCATTTCTGTTTTCAATCCTCTTGAATCTCCTACTGCCTTTTTGCGTCTGAAAAATAATACAAAACTGAGGCCAATTCATAGATTGGAGAAGCGGAATTGGGTGTCAATTTCTAACTGTTGATGATGGTGAAGGCATACAAACAGGATGAAATGTGGTAGATACTAATAGATATGAAAAAAAGGAAAATTCTGCTGCATAAACATGAATAGACACAAGTACAGGATGTAATGCTCCTTACCAGAGACCTAAAGAAAAACTATATTTACCTCACGATACATGACAGCCTCCAGACTTGATTTTGCACTGCAATTTAGGAAACAAGATACACATAAAACATCATAAACGATTTGATTTTTTTAATGCTTATTCTGAGCACAACATACATAATCTAACAGGAGACATTTGGAGTTTCACTCCAATTCATGTCCTGCATGTCAAGAAAAAAATATTGTAGTAAATGTTTGAGTATTCGTTTCCCTTCTGAGTACTGATAATGTTAAAATGGCACATGGGCAAAAAAATAAAGCATAAGAGAAAAGAGAAAGAAAGATGTTGCTTTACTTTGACTGAACAAGTCCCCGGTCAATGATTCTCTGTTTAATCTCCTTTATGTGCATAGGGTGTCCAGCCTCTTCCAAGACAATCTGAATGAGGGGGGAAGGAGGGACAAACTTGAAATGGTTATACATATAACATTCCGCATTGAATTAACCTTTGATAAATGCTGGATACCTGAGCAGCGTCGAGCCACGTGAGATTTGGCTTTTCTGCAACTTCACTGGACGGTTCACTGCAAATAACAGTTCAACGTCATCTTGTGATATAGCTATACTGCACTTTGGGCACCTGTGTGCTGTGTCATACTATTAAGGGAATACACGGATCTATCTAGAAACAGCAAAATCTGCAATAAAAGTCCTGCAATGTCAAAACGCGCAAGTGCTGCAATGATGCCTGACACCAGTTCTTCGTGTTATTTGTGTTCATAAAAAGGAACGTTCTCAGCTGTATGTAAGAGCAAAGAAAAAGCGTTTTAAATGTACAACCTCTCCAGAGTTTCAGCAGTCCCAGAAAGACTAGCAATACTGTCCAGAGCAGGAAACAGAGAGTAGTTTCCCTGTCCATCTCCCTCCATCTCGGATGCAAACGAGTTAAGGGATTCCATCGCAGATAGAGAACAGTCGCTATACAGTGTAGAGGAGAAACAATAACGTAAATTTCTTTTAGCTACGGACGCACAGGTACATACAGCTTATATGTCGAAACATGGGAGTCTTCGTAAACCTTTCTAAAAATTAATGCTACTTTAAAGAACACAAACCTTACAAGGGACGCTTGTTAATGTCTTCTTCGGGTTATTTGCGCCAGCTAAAAATACCACTTGTCCTCATTTCATTGTTTACATACAGATATGCTAAAATGCTAATGGTACATCCGTCGAAAGACAGCCTCGGCCTTAAATTAAAAAAAAAAAGTGTAAGCTGCAAAGTTTAGTGATATGGGGCAAAAATGCGAAGATTGGCGATATGGTATTAATCCTTACAACGTTCAAATGTGGGCCAGAAACGATGACCTCTGAGAGCGTATAAACCGGATATCCGGGTTGCATAAAACATATCACATTTGACCAGTTGGTGGCAGTAGTTCGTTTGCTTTTCAGAATCCGTAAACCTTTAATGGAGAAGAAGTTGGTGGATAATTTTTTTCAAAATCGAATTAGAAATGTGTTTTTCAAGACAAAGCAAACAAAGTTGAAATTATTATCTGTGAGGGATAAAGGCAAAATAATAAGGATTTTTTAAAGAATCTTAAAAATGGTCCCGCACCAGAGGCAGCAGCTCCGAGTGGTGTTTTGAGTTTCTCTGGGTTTTTGTGTGGGTGGGGGGGGTCGTGCATTTTTCTCTGTAAGTCTCAGCTGTAAGATGTACAACTCGTGAGACGGCATTTTTTTTTAGCTCTTTTTAATGGGACTTCTTCTCCAGGACACCTTACTTATTAACATTTTAATTTTACTACTCTCATCTTTTACTATGCGCAACTTATTTCTGTAACCATTCCCTACGCAAGGCCTTTCTTTTATTTAATTTCATATTTTTGTATTCTATTTTATATATTGTACATAATCTTTGTTAGTTGTATCTATATTTTTTTATTTGGAAATTCTTTCTATTACTACTATTTGCACACTTTTCTTACCTGTAATGCTCCTGTGAAAAATTGAATTTCCCCGTCATGGGATCAATGAAGTCTATCTCATCTTGTCTTATCTTATCTTATCTTATCTTATCTTATCTTATCTTATCTTATCTTATCTTGTCTTATCTTATCTTATCTTATCTTATCTTATCTTATCTTATCTTATCTTGTCTTATTTCATCTTTTCTTATCTCATCTTATTTTTGAGTTAAAAAGATGTTATATCCTCAATGTGTTTTTCCAAACATATCAGTTTAATATGAGAAGGGCACGATTAGAAGTCTTGTAAGTTCTTGATAAGACATTTCTTTGAACATACATGTTGAAAAGGTGCGTGTGTCTGTGTGTGTTTGTGTGTACACTACAGTTTATTTGTTTAGTTGTCTTTTGATTTATTGACAGTGATATTTTTGATGAAAATAAAAGAAAAAGCTTAAATAGAAATCTCAAATATACAAGACAGTAATGGTTTTTGCATTAGATAAAGGGAAATAATAGATATATAGGTATAGATAGATAGATAGATCCCATTCTTCTCACCTGTTGCTGTTGTATTCAGCATAAATGTGAAACTGAACCATGAAGTCCTTAATTTCTACCATATTCATAATAATAGTGGTGACTCAGCTTCCTTTCCATTTAGGACCTCATCTCATGTGGCCAAAGTAGAGCTAAGCAGCCTCTCATAATTGATTTTAGTTCCAAAAATTGTAGCCAATGATTGAGCTCAAGGAGGATATTTTTCAGTATCAACACACTATCTTACATTGTTCTCTAAATTATTTTTATCCTACCAAAGTAAAATTAAATAAAGATACACCGCCCGTCTTGGGTCATGTGATGGCTGTGGATGATAAGCAAACAACTGGAGACCATGTGCAAATCTGGGTCAATATTTATTTGTTATCCAGTGTTAGTTTAACCTTTCACCCCTTATATTTTTACACGCAACATTGTGCAATTAGCCTTTGCAGAAATGCATAAACATAAAAGTCTTTACACAACTTTATCAGCCAACTGGCAATAAGCGGTTACAAAAACATGATTTACATTCTACAATACTGATCACATGTTTAATTTGTGGTATAAATGCTAATATCTGAGAATACATTTCGAACGTTATATGTGAGCGTTCAGTAACAGTTGAGCCAGCCGTAGTTCAGCAGCACGCGATTCACTCTTCTACAAGGCATGGAGCACTCAGTCTGTCTCGGCCCGTTCGAGAAATAAATGTATCCTGACAGAGAGAGAGGGAGAGACAATGACAGAGGTTGCATTTTAAACTCAAAGCAATATTACCTAATCTTAAAAGCGTATATAGGTAGATCATTATGAATTGGGCAATACATTTCAGCCAAATTCAGGCAAACAGTTGCAGGTGTAAAAGCACTGGCATCATCTAATGATAATGCACCTAAAAACTGGAAAAACATGAGTAAAATTGTTATGTGGTTAAGGATGGTGCAAAATCTGGTGCAGCCATCTTTTTAATGTAACTGCACGTTGTCCTTCAAATAAACAAATTAAACTAAATGTATGCATGTATTTTGCTTGAAACTTTTAGCATATCATATTGCACTTTAGATTAAAACTTTATGCCTGGTATGAGCTTGGTGTTGTTATTTTAAGTGGTGTGTTTAAAAAACAAACAACAATGGGGTATGCAAATCACATCCTATAAAAAGGTCAAATTCACAGTCTAATGGCATGTCTTAACTGTTTTTTTTTCACATTATGTCTTATAAACTGTTAAATAATCGTGTGATGAATATATATTTTAGTAATAACCAAGCTGGCTGGACCCACATGCTTCCATTTTTAACACTAGTGGAGGAAGACTAAAACAGATGCCTACTATGCATTTTAGATTTCCCTTAAACCAAATCTGGGTACAGATTTTTTGTTAAATCATTCTTATTGTAACTCATACCATAATTCTCAAAAGCTGCATCTACTTTGGCGCCAATGCCAGGAAAATCCTGAGTGATGTATCGAGGATATCCGTTGTCCATTTGGTTTCTAAAGTCATCATAGCTACAAGAGAGAGCAGTAGTTATTGGCGTTTTGTTTATATATACTGTAAATTCCAGTAATATTCCATGTTCCAAGAGGAGCAATATGCATCCCGAATAAAGAATGAAGACATGAACAAATACTGACCTCCAGTACCGGTTTCCGACAAAGATTAGTGTTTTTCTAGTAGTTGTCACATAGACTGCCGCATCAACTTTACTGACTGAAGAGGGCAGGCCGAGTGTGGTGAGAGGCTTGGGATAACCCGGTATTATTGTCTTAGTATAAGCCCTTATGCCCCAGTAATGATTACCTGGAGAAACCATTGGAAAAGTTTAGACTGTGAAACTTCACAGTTGGGATTCCAAAAGAAAAGGAAACAAAAATCCAAGGTATTACCTTCAAAAAGGTACACAACATTCTCATTTGGGACCTCGTAAGCGGCATCGACATAGGTGATCCGGGACCATTTCGTGCTTACTTTTGTCAAACGGAGTCCTTGAAAAAGGGTACTCTTCCGCCAGTAGTATCTAGAAAAATGTAGGTTGCAGCATTAAAAGGACACATGTACGTCCTGCATTAACCCTATCATATGTTAATTAATTGAATGTACCCATTTTTGAAGAAGAATAAATCTCCCCTGATGGATGTTGCGGCATCAAACACTAATGTCCTGCTGCATTGCTCATCTCCAGGATTGGAAACATTTGGATCTTCTGTTGGATCCTCTGGCTCTGGACTTGGAGGTGGATTGGGTTTTGGTGGTGTTGTGGGTTGTGCTTTACGACTGCCTGGGAGGAGGAAAGTGAAAATAAATGTCCAGCAACAAGAATTTAAAGCAAACATTTAATTACAAGTAGAACTTTATGTTTTATTAGCAGTCTAATGATAATAGTGCATTTTTTATATCTATATATGTATAAAAACATATGTGTGTGTAAATTTATATATATACATACATACAGTACATCTATATGTTAAAAAAAGTGACATGAAAACAATGATTAAAAAAATAAAAGTATAAATTGAACCAAAAACAAAACAAAGACGTTATATATATATATATATCTATATATATATATATATATATATTAAGTTAGTCGGTGTGAGAGAGGATACAGAGAATAGGGTTAGATGGAGGTTGATGATTTACTGTGGCTGAAAAGAAGAAAAATATCTTATCTATAATCTATTGAGATTATTCAGCAGACAGGGTTGTGGGTGAGCTGGATCTAATTCCTGACGATAATAGGCAAGACAATGCACAACTTCAAATTGCATCTGCTTTTTCCGCTCACCATAAAGAGCTTGAACCCCTCGCCTATCATCATCTGGAAGCCTGTATCCATTTGTGTTGACATATTGGTATGTGGGGTACATCAGTGCGCGTTTGTCCCTTGAATGGTCAAGACCCAGTGCATGACCAAACTCATGTGCCGCTACCAGCAGCAGATTCACACCTGCAAGTTCAGAACAAGTTAGTCTACATAGATTGCACTTGTATTTTAATAAGTTTTAAATGAATTTCAGTGTCTTGGAAAATGTTTTAATATTTGTTTGGTGAGAAAATAAGGGCTCATTTAGGCAAAATGTTGTTAAATATGTAAGTATTCTAAATATTAGTGTCGAGTGAGTTTGCAACCCACTAAAATGTGACACCGAAAAATCATGTGCTTCTACTCCAATGTGCATTTGTGAAAGAATAACATTACCTCTTTGGGTCAGAGTCCAGATTTCATCATCGTCAAAGTGTGTGTCGCCTCCCTGCCTCCTACCAGGAGAGTTGGCATGAGCCAAGACACCGCCCCTACCATCGAATGGATAAAAATCTCCATGATCTGCAGTAGGATAAACAGAATAACATAATCCGATGTAGATATGAGTTCGCATATAAAACTGTTACAATATCACCTGCAGCAATCTCAACAATTTCAAAAAATGCATTTGAACACTTTGTTCTCATTGTCTCTGGATGCTGCAGTTCACCTAGACAGACTGAACTAAATGAAACAGATCTTTCTATTGTTTTGGGGTGGCGTATCCATTACCTTGGGGCTCATATTTCAACTGCACCAATCACAGATTGATGTACTGAGACAATGCAATATTTTTATTTACATTTTTATCCAGTTCTCGATGGATATAATTCAATTCAAGTGTCTAAATAGTTGTATTTCAGTTCATATGAGTTGCTGAGGCCTTTGGCATGTTTTGGACAGAACAGTTTTTTAAAGATTTCGGTTTATCTGTCTCCAGTAAGACAATTTTTTTTCTCAATATAATTATCAAAGTTATCACAAGATATCGTCAGTCCTAAGGGATGTCCCGTGATGCACTCCTCTCATTCCGCCAACTACTCCTGTCTTGTCTGAATTTACAGGTATCATCCTTGATCAATCAAACCTCAGATCTTCTCCCGAGTCTTCTGACTTTTTGTTAACCTCGCAGATTCCAAGGGGCTGTGGTTTGATCTACACTAGGGGTCTTGCAGGGCGTATACAATTGTTATTTCTTTCATGAACACTGGAGCTATGAATGTATCATTTTACATATTGTCATGTGGCTGTCGGTGCTGCTATCAATATAAGTAAGAGATCATTTGTGCCTGTCCCTCTCAACCCTCATCCCACCTTTCCTGTCCTTCTCTTGCTTTCTACCCCAACCGGTCATGACAGAAGGCCGCCCACATTGAGCTGGGATCCGTCCAAGGTTTCTGCCCGCTAAAAGGCTTTTTTTTCCTTACCTCAGTGACCAAGTGCTTGCTCATGATGGGGCTTCTGTAAATGATTTTAAAGAGTGTGGTCCAGACATGCTCCTCGTGTGACGTGTCATGAGACAAATGTGTTGTGATTTGGTGCCATAGAAATAAAATCTGTCTTGACTTGACTAAAAGAGGGGATTTAATTGTCTATTACCCAATTTCTAATGTGTTTAAAAATCATCTTGCTCCACCCAGACTTACATCCGCCCTTGAAGAGGATCATAATATCAGCTGTCCCACTGGTGATCTGCCTGAAATCCAGTGGGATAACATCACTGTATAGCTGGAAGGCCTGGGCAATGGTTCCATCCACCTGTCTCCTGGACAGATCTGGAGTGTACTGTGTGATTCTGTTCAAATAATCCAATTTCACCAGCATTAAAGATCGATCATTTTACCAAAGCACTGACAAACATCGATGTTACCTGTATGTTATTAGTCTTTTTGTCCATTTTGGTTTCCCAGGAAAATGTCCATATCGGCTGATGTCTGACACGCCACACCTAGGCTCCTTCATGACATCCATTGTCTCTTTATTCAAGATGCCAGTCACCTGGTGAACGGTGAATGCAGTTGCAACAAGCATTTCAATAGCATTTTCACTATACATTAGGAATACAGATATAAGTCATGACAATTTATCCTAATTACCTCAAGGCCGAAGAAAGCCTGCATAGCTTGAAGATCCTCACTGAAGTTACCCCTCATGAGGCTTCGTGAAGAGGAATTGCTTGTCCCAACATCAGAGTAAAACCGCGAGAGGTAGTCCTGATACCAAAGAATGGAAGATTTTGATTTTGCAAGTTATCTTACATTGTTCAATCTCGGCATGACAAGTACTTCACAACCATTTTTGTCCATGATTGAAGTAAAAATTTCACTCAAATTAGCTAACATTTTCCTAGATTTTTCCATTTCCATTTTCCTTGTGTATATATATATATATATATATATATATATATATATATATATATATATATATATATATATATATATATATATACACACGCTTCAATACCTCAGCCAGGTCTTCATCCCCTGGTGAAACCGTCGGTGCAATTGTTGGCGCTACATGGCACAGTGAAAAACAAACCAGCAGAACAATATAAA
>CAAKHD010008493.1:56364-103798 GCA_901007705.1 Fistularia tabacaria | reverse complement strand
GTGGCGTGTTCGCGTGCCGCCCCCACACCCCAAGTAATATGATACAAAGAATTTTATATATATATATATTTTTTTATATATATATATATATATATATATATATATATATATATATATATATATATATATATATATATATATATATATATATATATATATATATACACACGCTTCAATACCTCAGCCAGGTCTTCATCCCCTGGTGAAACCGTCGGTGCAATTGTTGGTGCTGCATGGCACAGGGCCAAACAAGCCAGCAGTACAATCCAAAAAGGTTTAAGAGACATCTCGTCAACCTTCTCTTGTCTTTCGTAATTCGTATACTTTCGAAAAAGGAGCCTCAACAGGCTGAAGTGTTGATCTTTCAAAGACCCGAGAGCAAACAGTGTGCTCTGCAAACCTTCCACAAAATGTGGAGTTCAACCCCTGGTATTGGGCTTTTGAAGATGAGCCACTGATAATACAGTGAGGGGAGTTGATAGGACCTTTACTGATCGTGAATTTTGCTTTTGTCATTTCTTTTCTACATTTTTATTGCATGAATTTGAATGCATTATTTTCACCAAGATGTTGGTATAAATATTCAAGAGGTTTTTACGAGCTCCCCATGCTGTTTATTCGTACTTAGACACACGAACAGTACATGATGTGGTGAAATGTAATGGCACATTGAAGAGATTTCAGAAATGTATTAATCGATACGTAAACTTCAAATCTAAAAAATAATTGCTGCATACTTACAATGGTGTTCATATGTGATCAAAGCATTGAGGGGCACCACCACAGCTTTGTCCTTTGAGTTTTGTCAAATAGATAAGATACATGTGAGCCACCAAAAGAAAACTATACAAATAGCACTGTTAAAGTTATAAGTGAAAAAAATCTATGCTGGTAACCAGAGATGTGTGATTGTTGCCTCAGTGTGAAATGTATCATGTATTCATATTATTCAAAATGTGGAGATTAAATGCGCACAAAACATTGCGCTGTAAATGGAAACTCCCTCTTTGAGAAATGCATTGTTCCAAAAATAAGGTGAAATGGCGCCCGTTGCAGTGAACCCCACCCATGTACCTCCTAAAACATTTAAAAACCAAGCAAATGCAACCTCCTTTTTAGTTCTATTGTATTTGAATTTTGCTGTTCAGGTTCACAATTTAAAAGCTTAATACTCAAAAACTACAAATGTTTTTTTTTTTTAATTTCCCCATATAAAACCTTTTTTTTATTGAGTCCATTTTAAACTTTTTTTGCTGCGTCTCTGCTGTGTTTATGTCATAGCTAATATTGCACAAGATGTGTCTGATATTGCGCAATCCACATCAAACGCATCATGTTGGTCACACAGGGTTACTTATCCAGTGGTTGTTGAATATTTTAAAATGTTTCAGTCTATAAAATGAAATAGATAGTGAGAACTGTGTTGTTATGTTAGCTGATAACTCACATAAATGTATTTTATACCTCCTAATGCATGTGTTCACTGGGAAAATTACATTTATGTTCAGTCAGTTGACCCCAGCATTTTAAACTAATGCTTTATGGTTCTTTCAAGGAACGCTGGTGGTGAGATGACAAAACAATGTGCTCAAAACTCCCAAGACACTTTGAAGCACAGTGCATCCATCTTTTGAAGACTTTCTGGCTTTAGGGAGGATGACACAAAAAAATAAAAACAAAGAATTAAATTGAATAGGTTTTTTCAAACGCTATGTCAGTGTAAACACTGGGGACCTGCAGTGAAAGTGCAGCTGCTGAACATGTTTACCACAGTGCTGTAACTGCATATCTATAAATTTGCTGAAGTGACCTGTCACATTTAGCCTACTAATTTAAGCTGAATATACTTGCATTTAAAAAAAAACACTATTTTGTTTTTTTTAACTGGGATTTTTTTAACTGATTTTTAAGAAGAAGCGTTTTCTATTTTTGCAATGCTGCAGATTTCCAATTAGTTGATTGACTAACTGCTTTTCCAACTTGTTGGTCATTGATAATACTTATGGATGTAGCACTAAAAGGACAGAGAGGTCTGAATATTCTTTTGAGGAATTTGAATATACAATATAAGCCAGAATATGGGACTGAATCAGGGTGCCAGTCTACCAAATTAGGCACGCTGTTCTAACAAAATATATGAAACAAAACTCAGCAATGATCTCATATTCACTGACAGACAGTGTCAGCACGTCTAATTACTTCGGAGAAGTTGTAGTCATAGAAGGAGCCTGCATGACTTTTCATCTTAAACTGTTGAACCACCTAGTACTTACGACCCAGATAAACACAGCCGTGTCGTTGGGATTATATGAAAAACAGTAACATACCACAAGGGTTGCCAAACTCAATAAGGTTTTTGCATGAACTTCTGCATGAACTGCAACACTTAAGTTGCACAAGGGTGTAATTATGCTGCAACACTGTGATTTCCCGCTGGAAATCCAGCCTTGTCATGGTGACAAGGTCTAAGTGATGCTTTGCAGAGTGCATATTATCGTACCAGTGAATATGTACGACACGCCTTTGGCAGGGATGTCATAAGTGGCCTTAACGTGAGAACTGAATTTTGGTAAATATGTGCTGCTGCACCCTTCTTTCAGCTGATGCCATGATGTTCTCATCCACATCAAACTACAGCAAATAGAATTTATGTCACAATATGTGAAGGACATATGACAATCTGTCAGCAGGAACTATGTTCACGTGTTTCGATTTATCTAGCAAATATCTTTTTAGTACCACCACTCCTGCATTCCACTTTCGGTAGTGAGAGACTTGCAATCTGAGTTAAGAGTCGGCGTACATGACCAGAGTGTGTCACAGAACTGATTTTTTTTTTTTAACCTAACCTAACATTTTAAAAACACCAAGGAGGCTATCATTCAAAACACGGATCATAATTAGTTAATTTTAGACCTTTTCCCCTGTAAATATGGGCAATGCCCATTTATTGGAAGATGATCGTGCAGTGGGATAGCTCAAAGGATTTGTGACTCAAACGCTTTGAGAAGTCAAGCTTATCATCCACCACCAGACTGGCTGTGAACTGAGAGTTGCAATTAGAAATGTTAACTTTAACCCAAGCAAGCTTCAGATACAAACCTTCCTCGCATACACTGAGTAACACCCTGATCACTGATTTTATTTACATACTGCATCTGTCATCAACGGTAAGTACAGCGCCTCCATTGACTTAACTGTTTGGGTGTGAACAAAAGCTGTTTTCCAGCTGCAGTTGTTGCCTTCGCTCTGCTTGTAAGAACTCAACATCTAATACTTGAGGAAAAAGAAAAAAGAAAAAAGGTTATTTTGCTAAATTAAGATGCTTTTTCTTTAATTGATTTAATCTTTGTATTCATTTACTTTCTGTGTCGTGCCACTTCTCAAGAAGTTGCAAGTGCAGTTTGACTGACTGATCCCTGAACATGTTTCATAATTGTTGAGCTGCCCTCTTCTTCTACTCCCTCTGCTGGCTGATGTCAAATTTCTATATACTTTTTAATACTACATAAAGGGATATACAGAAAGTGTGAAGTATGATGAGAATTATATAATATAATCTTTTAATCTGAGTTCAGATCAAACAAGACAATGGCATTATACTATCCTACACCGGCTAAAAAAAAATCAGCCCCTGTCTTGCTCCTTGCTTTCAAACACTGTATTACACAATAGTTACTCTTGCAAAAAAAATTCTCGTGAAACTTAATTTCAATTGAAGATTTCTCAAAACACACGTCACATTCATGAATATGTAAGATGATAGTATTATCATAGGATTGAAAATGGAATTGCTATTCACAATCCTCTGGCAGCTCCACATCCTCATGCCTGAGCCCACACATCCTGATTGATGGGTTGAGTCCACTAGATTTCCACAAGCATCAGCAAGCCCAACTGAGGCATTCGAGTCCAGAACATACCCATGTTTTTGAAAGCATCTTACCACCAGGCTTAAGGTTTTTCGGGTGGGAGTATTCACATAGCCAGAAAGTGCACATTCCTGCTGGCTGGATATGGAAGCTCATACTATGTCTGAGGTTTCTACCAGTAATTGTGAATGAAATGTTTACGTAACATGTATTCACAGGGAAATGGGGATTTTAAAAAGTAAATGCAATTTTTGCATCTACAGAAAGTTCAGCTGCAAACACGCTCAAATTTGGGGAAAGAGAAAGAAAATAAAAATCTATAGCAACAGTAAACAGAGGTCTGTCTAAGTCTTTATTCATCATAAAACAAGACAAATGATAAATAAAACTTCAGCCACATAAAAAAGAGGCACAGTGCATTTTCCTTCTTATTGTTTAATTTTAAACAAATCTCGGGTCATTTGTGCATGTTGAGTTAAAGTTTCTCAGCACCCGAGCCAGGAATTTGCACTATCAACTCCGACAACATGTTTCTGTGTGTAGTCATATTTGTAGACTTGTGGTCCAATAAAGAAGTGGATGAAACCTATGTTAAAAACACAATCCATTAGTGTTAAATGAAATGGCACATTGAACTTTTTCACAGTCTTTTATAATGATAACGATGGAGATAATGTGCATCTGAACTCAAATGTGCATTCACCCTGTTTAGAAACATTTTGTGTAGGCATCTGCTTTATAAGACTTAAAGTAGTATTTTTTTTAAGTTTGTCTATTCTTCTAGTCTAAACTTCCCTCTGCATATGATTTGTGCAAATAATCACTTTTATGTCATTAACAGCAATGGAACTTGATAAAGCTAATTTAAACACAAAAGGAAAAATACAATGTTCTAAACCTAGGCAGGAATCCTACACACAGTCAACTGATGATAATATTTGGACTACATATTTGAACATCTGAATAAAAATATAGGGATCAGTCATCGTATGAACTCATTTTACAAACAGAATCCACTGCAAAAGTCATAATGATAATCACTGGCTCACCATCTTTGTGAACAGCTGCATTTACAGTTGTGTTGATTCCAGGGAAATCCTCAATGATGTACTTCGGGTAACCAAAATCCATAACTCTTCTGTTTTCATTGTAGCTTGAAAAGACATATAAACGTACAGAAAACAACAGCTGTCTTACAAATGCATGCTTCCCAAAATGAAGACCCAGATTGTCTATATGAGGTCCAAGAACACTTCATAAAAGCCAAACTACATAACTGTAGTTTGGCTTTTCCCAAAGCACCCTATAGCATACAGGAAGTGATGTAAAATTATTTTTCCATGTGCCGATTGTCTGTGTGTGTGTGTGTGTGTGTGTGTGTGTGTGTGTGTGTGTGTGTCTGTGTGTGTGTGTGTGTGTGTGTCTGTGTGTGTGTGTCTGTGTGTGTGTGTGTGTGTGTGTCTGTGTGTGTGTGTGTGTCTGTGCGCGTGTGCATATGTGTATGTGTGTGTGTGTGTACATACACATACACACATATATATATTTTTTATATATACATAAATACAAATACACACACCCACATGAACAGTACATCCGAAACAGGATTAGGAGAATAAATGAATTGAAAATGCATGTTTGTTAATTTGCATCCGACTCTTGACCCTTCTCACTTTAACAACACTTTGATGGAAATAAATGTATTTGTTGCTGTGCAGTTAACATTTTTAACAATTAAACTGTAACTCACCTCCAGTAAATGTCATGCATGAAGAAGAGTGTGCGTCCGGTTTTTACTATGTGCACTGCCGCGTCAACATCCTGCACCCAGGCAGGGAATCCAAAGTGAGTGAGTGCTCGAGGTTTTCCCTTTACAAGAGAGCCTTTGACTGTCCAGAACATCGACTCTGTAACAACCGGAAGACAGTAGATATATCAATTTTTTGTCGAACAGCTTTAGTAATCACTTAAAATCACGATGTCACTTAAAGTAGGTCGCATTAAATGAGCTTCCGACAGGCACCAGGTATTTGTAGGTGTATGACATTTGTATGATTCATGAAATAGAATGCAGCAAATTTTTATATTAAAACCATCCAAAAAGTCTAACAATGAAAAGATAGATAACTGTTAAGCACATTTTAAAAAGCACACTTTGAACTCTTGGTCAGGTATACAGCTTTCTCATAGCACTCCAGTGTATTTGTGATCAATTATATTTAAAATATTATTATATTTTGTGAGCAAAACCGTCACTAAATGGCCGAAGCAAATCGTATGTACAAGATAAGGGTGGTAAATCAAATGGCAGTTTAAACAAATAAATGATCTTTTATTAGCATGAAGTATTGTAGGCGAAATAGAAACAGTATTGATATATATGTCATATTTTTTTCGATCGTGATTTAAGTCTTGTTGTTATTTTTGTGCTTGTTTTAGTGAGACATAACTTGAATCTGAGAATGACAATGTAAAGGCATGAAACTGTTTCTTTGTGTCCTCTGGGGGAAGGTGGGTTTTTGACTCTTCTATTTGCCATAAAGATTAAAGCTTTGATTTCTTTTTTTCACAAAGGTTCTTGTTATCCTGCCATAGGCTTATTCTGCTAAAGGATATCCCAAGAAGCTCCTCTTTCATTCTGTGACTGATAGCAGCCTCATATCTTTTCCCAAGATCCTGGGTTCTCTCATTTAACAGGTTCCAAGTGGGCATGGTTTGATCTACTGCAGCAGTTATGCCAGGCGTCCACCATTATTATTTATATTTTAGTCATTTCTGTTATGAATATTCCCACATATATATAATTGTGCCTGTTTCTATCTCTCTATCTTTCTCTCTCACTCACTCTTTCTACTTCAAATGGTCCACATTGAGCTGGGATCTGTCTGATGTTTCTGCCTGGTCAAATAAAAAAAATCTAAGTTGACTAGACTAAAATGGTGCATAGTGTATATAAGACTATTCTCTTGAAACAACTGAAACAAGCTTTTTGGCTCTCGAGAACTAAAAATAACTGAACAACACGGTAAAGAAAAGGGAATCATGGTTGGGCATTGAACTAATTATGTAGATTCCATAGAGTTCAAGCCAACCCTCACTCAGTTTACTTGTACCTTCGCATTGGTCATATCGAGCACAACAAATACTTAGAAGCATCAGTGACTTAGTGGAAATCCTTATCTTCAGAATCTACCATAGCACTGGATAACTTGGACACTAACCATGAATGAGGTAGGCAGTAGATCTGCGTGGTACCCAGAAGGCTGCATCAATGTTGGTTTCAATCTTGGGCATGAAGTTAGTGATGGGACCATCCTTGATGTCTTCCTGCTCATTATGTTTAATCCAGAGATATCTAGAAGGGAGGATATTGTCAACATTGTTAAAAAACTACAGGTGACCACTGATTAATTCCATCTCCAAGACAGGAAAGAAAAACAGAGAAGTTCAAGCAGTCATCAATGTACCTTTCTCTGAAAAAGAAGGTGGCATCGCCAAGGGTTGTAACAGCATCAAAGGTCACATCGGGAGCGCATTTGTCCTCCATGAGTGGAGGGAACTGTGAGTTCCAGTTGTTTCTTGAAATTTGATTTGTCCGTCCTCTGACTTGACCTGACACACATCAACACGTTCATGTGAGCCAGATTCCACTAAAAAACACGTTTCATGTATTTATCTATAGTAGGTTAATTTATAGTAGGTCTATTTATCTATAGTAGGTTATGATATGGCATGTGAGTAATTATAACTTCAAAAGATGTACTATTTACTGTAAATTGCGTTGATATTTGTTATATCTTCTCTGGATAATACATCGGCTGGAAGGGTGGATCTGTAGTTTGGATACATTAATGAGTCTGGGTTTGTGGAGTGCTTCAAGCCCAGAGCATGACCGATTTGATGTGTGGCCACAGCGAAGAAATTAAAACCTGCAAGAAAACACACCAAATCAATTCTTTCAAAAAGTCTCTCCATTTATCCAAGGCTTAATTAAAGAAGATCGGGGTGTCTGTGTCATTTCACTCAGCACCTGTTTCTCCTGCTGTCCAGTGTTCACTGTCATCAAAATGCGTGTCGCCTCCAACGCCCACTCCCGGACCGAGAGCATGAGCTAAAGTGCCTCCAGGTCCATCAAAGGGATACAAGTCACCGTGCTCTTCAAAACACAATCCAGAACAAACATGGAACAGAGACCGCAAAGAACACTCGTCTCTCTCAAGCCAAGAGAAAATTACTGGGCTCTGTCTGCATCATCTAAACGAGACTATGGACTGTAGCAGCGAGTGCATGATGACACTGTATTGGTTTGAAGTTAAATTACTACCAATGCTCTCCACTTTCATAAACAATTCTGGTTCATGTACGCAAAACTCTGATATGGCTGATGCGAAGTGACAGCATCTTTATTTTTGTGACTTCAGTTGTATAATACACTTGTTAACACTGGGCTTACAAACGGGCAAACCTACCGTGGGTAACAAACTCCACCATAATATCAGCGCTGCGGGTGTGTGACCTCACAAACGTCAGGCCACTGGCTCTGGCCCAGACACTGAAAGCTGACTCAACCAGAGAATCCACGGTGTTTCGAGGCAGATCTCTAGTGTATTTGCCAATGCTGCACACAGTGGAAAGTTCGTATCATGTCCAGATCATAGTAAATAATGACGCAAATATGATGTAGAAGAAAAAATGGATTGGTGAGCCAAACAAGACCAACAGTATGGACGAGATTCCATCTTGCTAATTTCATCTCACAACTTAATGGAAAGTATTATAATTCTACACAACAAAATAAAATATGCAATTTCTTCAGTTATATACATGTTCAGCATATTATATTGATCAAAAATATTTTAGACATGGTTGCATGATTTCAGGCATTTGATACCCTTGATGCAACTACTTGGACAGGCTGGAGCTCCAAAGCTAAATACCATAATTTTGTTTGCCATAATGACTTGAGACAGTTGGTATTTCATATTTGTCCTGAAGCTTTGTGTTCTCTGAAAATACTTCCCATGTGTTGGCAGGGTTTGCTAAGTTCATTTCAAACATCAGCACTTGCACTGAGACACAAGAAATACAGTATAAAACAGTAACAATAAATCCTGGCTTTGTTGAAAGCTGGATGATGTCTAGAATATATAATCTGAGACAGATTATATAGATATAGATATAATGTTGTGCAAATTTAGGGGGCTTAAAGTTGGGTCCATAGTTCAACAACAACACAAATTACAGCCTCAAACCATAAAATGTCCAAAATTGCATTATTTTGTGTTTTGTAATTTAACTTCTTCCAGGCAAAGGAAAATGATATCGATAATACAAAATGTATATATGTTTTAAGTTAGCAGCATTAAATCCCACCTCTTTCTGAATAATTGAAACAGTTACCTGTATATGATGACATTCTTGTTCCATCGCATTCCCTGGATGTGATCATATTCTTCCACATCCGGAACTCCACAGCGTGGACTTTTCATCACCTCCAGCGTGCCCGAGTCCAGCGCACCTGTGGCATTGAGCCCGAAGAACATCTGCATTTGTTTCACCTTGGAGGCGAAGGACGGCCCGCTCCGATTCGATTGTCCGAGTAAATCCTTTTCCAGGTTGTAGTATTGTTGCAGGTATTCCTGGAAGCAGATTTTAACATCTGTATTTTAAGTCTTAAGTGTTGATGAGGTTGTTACATGCATAATATCAGCAGTGATCACATTATGCTATCATTTCATCATGTTAAATACACCAATCAAAAGGTGCTGGGAAGATGCAGATTCACAATAATGTACTAAAAGTTAGCAACTCTTTGTCTTTTTTTCACTTCTCCTGCTTGATAAACAGGAGTCAGTTGAAAAAAAATAGCATTATTAGTATGTTAAAAGAATCAGCTTGAGCATGCAATTCAAGAGCATCAAAGGGCAGTGCATTTACTCACCTCCGCCCCCCCCCACCCACACAAAAACAAAAGAAATAAAAAAGATTATCTTGATATCCCTTGTGCTGGTGAGAAAAAAAAAACACTGCAGATGAGATAAAACCCTGTGAGAGCTCTTTCATGCTTTTTGCATTGGAAATGATGAAGCTTAGGCTCGTGTCACACACAGTCCAATCTCGAATAGCAGCTCATGCAATTATGCACTTACTGTGGCTAACTTCAAGTCAACCTGTGCTTCTTGGGAAGGAGATCTCTCTCCCTCCGGAATGAATGTGGGTGCCAGAAAACACGGACCTGACATAAGCAATATCGAAAGACAGCAAGAGAGCAGCATGACGTGCATTTCACAGACTTAACAATGTACGAATTGTCGTGGTCTGGTTTGAACACGGGAAGATAGAAGCTCTGGTTAATGAGCCTTTTAAATGCTTATTGTGACTCATGCCCCATGCAAATCCAAAGGAAGCCTCAGACACAACTCTGGAATCAGGGAGGGGTTTGAAAGCTAGGGACGGCAAAAAAAGAAAAAACAAAAAAAGAGACATGACATTTAAACATTTTGTCACATTTTGGCTTTTTCCAATGACGACTTAAATGGATGCACTTTTTCAGTAAATGTCCCAAATTGTAGTACTTTATTTAGATTTCTGCACAAAAGTATGACTTTTGATAATTATAACGTGACGCGGATAGAGTTTTCACTGGAAGATTTCAGACTGCAGTCTGCTGACTAACATAATGGCATCAGAAGAGAAGAAAGATTCACTCCACAGATTTTTGTAATTACCGAAAAAAGGTAGTGCACATAACTTGATATCATAACAATCTTAAGCAGGCAAGTCTTTGACTCAGTGATTCCCCAACAGCACCTTTTAGGAGAATTTAATTTAGTCCCACCAGGCTGATGCAACACAATAAGGTGGGTGGTGCTGCTCAATCCCACGCATTCTGCAGACCTTCCAGAAATAACTCAATCAAAGCCTGGCCTTTTCCTATTTTAGAAAAACGCATGTAAGACCTTTCAATGAGAGAGTTTGCCGAGAGGGACCTGAAATTGTAGGGGTGGGTTTCGAGCCTTCCAAAAAGAAAATGGCTGCCAGCCAGAATGCCGAGACTGGCAAGGGTGGTGCCGTGGTAACTTCAGGCCACAATTACGTTTCATAGGTCACTGCTGAGGTTTATGGGACCAAAAGCATTCCTCTGCGGGGCAACTTAAGCTGACTTCAATTTTACACTCCGTAGTTTCAAAGGATTTCTATCATTCTGGTTTTATGCTACACACAAGTTAATGAAGTCATTTTAAGCCACCCTGATGAGTAAAAGGGTAGTTTGGGACTTGTAAGGTTACAACCTGGGAGAGACCACTCTGACCGCAGTGGAAATTAAACCGAGAGGAAACATTACTGCTTTTCCCAAAACATACCCTTTTCTGCTCCTATGATGCGAGAGGAAGTGGCAATCCCCAAATGCCCTTTATTTTTCTTCGCTATCGCTGCCTCCATACGGACAACAACTCTGCAGATAGAATAGAATAGAATAGAATACAATAGAATAGAATACAATAGATTAGAATAGAATTTACATGGGAATGACGTCCCTACCTAATTTAGCTTATCCATGATTGAAGTAACTCAAGTTAAAAATCACCATGTTACTATGTTTGATTAATCACTATGTTAATGATCACTGCAAACCATGCGGCATTCACTATCTCCAGTCAATTGCCATTTTTGGATGGCAATAAATGAATAAATAAATAAATAAATAGATACATAAATAAATAAGTAAATAGATAGAGATAAAATGTATAAACATCAACACATCAACATACAAGCATTAGATTTGAACCCGAATAAACAAGACACAACAAAGAGTCAACCATATAGAAATCCAAAAACAATATCTAAACAGCAACTACATCCCACAATTCTGACTAAACACCATTCGTCAAATTAAAACCAAAATTATGTTAGCTGCAGCTGCTTTTGGAGTAAAACTCTGACTCAGCATCTGGATGATCAACTGAGCTTGGTTAAAATTCACTGCTGAGGAAATACAAAAGCCATGCCAATCTGGTACCCAAGGATTTGGGTACCAGAAACCAACAACACTGCGCCAAGTTGAACCAAAACCCGGCAGTGGAGAAATCTTAACATGAAATTAGAATAAAATGGGTAGTTTAGAATTACGTAACTCTGATTCATGGTGATTATACCAAAACTAGTCTTTCAGGTAAAGCCTTGTAACAATAACATATAATTTTGCACAGTATTTACAGTGTTGCACTGTTTAAAATAACCTCATATGTTGGTTAGTTTTGTCTTCAAATTAGATCGTAAACAGCAAATCAGAGTACAGCGTTCAAAGAAACAGAGAATATTAAAAAATAAAGTATAGTATAGAGAGCGATATATATACATATATATATCGATCGATCGATCCATACATCCATCCATCCAACCATCCATCGTCTGCCGCTTATCCTGCACTCAGGGTCGGCGGGAATGCCGTAGCCAATCCCAGCTGTCATCGTGCGAGAGGAGGGGTACAACCTTTACTGGTCGCCAGTCAAGTTCATGGCATCATCTGTAAACAGTCGACAATTTAGGGTCATCAATGAACCTACTGCATGTTTTTGGACTGCGGGAGGAAATAGGCAAACCTGGAGGAAACCTATGCCGAAATGGGGAAAACTCCACACAGGCAGACCCCCTGTTTGGAATTGAACCAGGGACCTTCTTGCTGTTAGGGGAAAGTGCCACCCACTGCATCCCCATGCAGATATAATACACTGAAGATATAGAGAGAGATTATTCCAATGAAAGCAAACTTTTAAATACATTTCTTTCTTGATGGAGATGTTGTTTTAGAGACTGCTGCTGTACATCGGATGATATTGCCATACCATGAAGTTTGTTTTTTTTTGTTCATTGAGTCATTCTTGTTATGATGAACACTGAGAAGTTGAGTATTCACTTTAGATATTTCTAATCAAGGCATTGATTTTTAATTAACCGTCTTTTATGACGACACATCATACGATGAAGGTCTGAGTCGGAACAAAGAGTAGTTTTGTATTCAACTTTAATACAAAACTCTTGTTTTTTTTAACCATGAGATCTCTAGGTAACAATGATGCTAGAATCAGCGCTTCTGCCTTGCAAGAGGGACCCTGGTTCAATTCTGAGCAGAGGCATGTCTGTGGAGTTCGCATGTTTTCCGCAATTCAGCATGGGTTTCTTCCCGGAATCTCCGATTTCCTCCCATAGTCCAAAAGCATACTTTAGATTCATTTGAGATGCTAAATTCACCAGATGTGTGAATGAGAGACTGAATGTTTGTGTGTCTCTATATGACATGAGAATGGTGTCTCCATGTAGCCCTCTGATGAACAGGCGACCAGTCGGGGGGGTGCCCTGCCTCTCATCCAGTGACAGTCAGGATAGGTTCCTGGGCCAGCAACTCATGATCATGAATGAGTGAATGAATGAAAACTGACTCATGAAAATGGTAAGATATTGTTGGATGGAACTGGACAATTGCTCATTCAAAGTCTTTGAACATTTTTATAGTTGAACTTCTGATGGCAATTGGACAGATTTGTGCACACCTAACCTTTATGCAAGGGAGTGATACTTTTGTATATCAAGTACTTTAGAAACTGGTAAGTGTGTGTTTTTCTGGAAAACTTCATCTTCGATCATATCTAATTTTTGCACTAAGGCACTTTGTTTTTAGATTTAAAGAAATTCTCTGTCTCAATATTTTCTGATTTTAAAAGAGTATGCGCTTTGATATGACAGAAGGTCACTTAAGGTCACTATTAACTGATGTCTCGAGAATTTATGCACAACAAGTAGATGACAGTGGCATATTAAATGAATTGCATATCATACTGGATCATGAAATACAGGATTAACCTACTAATTTTATCACAGTTCATCTTTACTGCTAAAGAGTCTCTGCTGTAGCTGAATTTGGTATTTCAGGCCATGTGTTCACTTCTGCTTTTCTTACTGTATTTTTCCATGCTGCAGGATTCTTGGACATTCCAAATATGTTGTGGTCAGTACTCATTGGAAGTGGAAGCGGAAGCAGATGGATTTATTGTAAAAATCTTAACAGACAGGGGCATGAGTTTGACTTCACAGGGCAGTTGCGGGATTAGTTGTGGCGAGGGCTCAGTAGAAGTGGACAGAAGTGGTCAGCAAGTCTGAAAGATCTCAGCCACATGAGTTTTAGAGGCATAAGACAGGCGAGTAATTATGAGCAGAAGAAAAAAGGGTTAGGATAAACAATTTAAGGTCAATGGGAAATTGGTACTTTCAGTACAAAGAGTGGTCAGGATGCTCAACCACTTGAGCAAGCTGATGCATCTGCCGATGAGTGGAGGTTGAGATTGAGTATAATTACTTTAAGTGTTGATGACCTGATCGGCACCCGGTGCCAGGGAGTTGTGAATTGGAACATGTATGTCTACGGCCTCTGGTAATTCATATATCTCGTGAACATTAATATTGACCGTTCCGATCAGTTTCATTTCAAAGTAATCAATTAGGTGCACAACTGTATTAGCACACATTCATTTTATTTTTCACGGATTTGGGTTGGGCGGCCTGGTGACGCAGCTGTTGGGACTTCCGCCTCACGGCAAGAAGGTCCTTTGTTGAACAGGTGGTCTTTCTGAGTGGAGTGTGCATTGAGTTTCCTCAGGTTTCTTCATTTTCTTCCAACAGTCCAAAAACATGCACTTGGTTCATTTGAGACCCTAAATTGCCCAGACCTCTGAATTAGGTTTTGATTTTCTGTCTCTACATGACATGCAAATGAGAGAGTGAATGTTCGACTGATGACCCAACCCAATTCCGAAAGGAACCCAGCATTTCATCCTATGACAGCTGGGATAGAATCCAGGCCTCAGTGCAACTCTGAGTGCAGGACAAGCACAATAGATAATGAATGAAAGAATGATTTAGGTAACATTTACTCATGCAGTTCTTTCTTAGAATCACCAAAGATTACAATTTTATTTCTGAAAATTATTACCATGTACAGTAGAAACCATGCTGTCAAAGGAATCGGCAGACACAGATGGTGGGCCTCAATGTGCCCTAAAATATTAAAAAAAAATAGGGCATGACTTTATCGTTAATGCTCTACATAACGACCATGCAGCAGGACATAGTTGTATTCAAAAGTTTACATACCTCGGCAGAATTTTTGCTTTCTTGGCTTTTTTTCAGAGAATATGAATGATAGAAAAAAACTACTTTTTTCCGCTCAAGGTCAGTGGTTGGGTGAAGCCATTTATTGATAACCTTTTTCTATTTTTAAATCATAATGTCAACAAAAAAACAAATGACCCTGATCAAAAGTTTAGAGATACTTTGTGGTATTTGCGTCGTAATGGCTTTCTTCTGGCGACTCGACCATGAAGCCCATTTATCTACAAGTGTCTCCTTGTTGAGTATCTTGAAACAGCCACATCGCTTGTCTTCAGAGAGTCCTGTATTTCAGCTGATGTTATTGTGTTTTTTTTCTTTGCCCCCCGGACAATTTTCCTGGCAGTTGTGGCTGAAATTTTTGGTGGTCTACCTAACCGTGGTTTGGTTTAAACAGAGCCCCTGATTTTCTATTTGTTATTTGTTAATGTTTTTGTTTCCCTTTCCTGTTTTATACACTTCAACTACCTTTTCCCGTCGATCCGTTGACAATTCTCTTGCTTTCCCCATGACACAGAATCCAGAAACGTCAGTGGCTGGATTATAGATGCAAGAGTCTGTGTGAAACTCCCAGAAATTCACTCAGTTTATATATATGTATGTAAACTTTTGAGCACAGCTATAGGTGATGCGACATCATTTCTATTGCTCGTATTAAAAATGAAAAGTGAACAAAATGCCAAATCCCATCATCATAAGCCAGATGTGTGGAGAGAACATAATGGCCTTTGGTTTATATTGACCAGTCCACTCTTAGAATCAGCAAAGTCAAAGTCAAAGTCATCAGTACAATAACCTTTGAATCCACAAGCTCAGGAATTATATTAGTAGACCCCAAAACTACCCGAAAGTAACAATTGAATGTCTTCCCAATAATACAAAATTAATTTTAGCAATATGGTGAGAACATCTTCCACCATGTGGAATCTGTTTCAGATAATGAACCTTAGAATTTTTACCTTGTGACTGTTTTTATCCTTTCTATATGAAAATAATAATTACCTAGCAGTGTATGAGGCATGAACTGTATGATGGATAATGATAATACTGAACTATTTTATTTTGTCTTTGTCACTCTTTATATGGATTGATAGATTAATGATTTGCAGTGAAGATGGACTCTGTTCTACTTGATTACATACACCCGCTTGACCTGCTGATTGGCAGGGAAGAGAGGAGTGAGTAGGTACTTCTTCTGTTGTATGAAATTTATTACCTGTTATTTACTTTGATATTATATTCTGCACAGCATCTGGAGTTGTTTTTTTGCAAAATCTTCAAAACGGACATCTTCAATTTCCGATAATCTTTTGGTAGCGTATCATTCAATTTGCAGGACCTATCTCAGCCTCTCATCGACTTGCCACTTCCACCAGCTGCTACATTTTGTCAACAAAAAAAAAACGGAATTGGACCACATCAGAGTGCATTGGGTCAAATTTCAAACCAGCACGGAGGGACTTTGGGCCATGCAGAGCTATGAATGAGGAAGTAGTTGATCCATAGCCTACATCAGGAGACAGATGTAAAACCAAGCCAACAGATGAATGTGCCTGTGTGTCAGCTATTGGAAGGATCACGGCCTACTCTGAACTTCAGTGGTGTGAATATCAGATCTTGTTAGAGAGCCTGCTCTTTCGGCTCAGCTCCCGAAAAAAAGAACCGGCTCCTTTGGTTCCCAGGTGGGTCCTGAGATTTTTTTTGTTGCCTAAGTTATCAAAATTATGTGTAAAAATAAGTAATGTACAGTGTCCTTGAGTGTCAAGAAAGGCCTTTAGGACTTTCTTAGTATACTTACCAGAGATCAGAATGCTACACAAATGATTAATATATAAATACAAAGAAAAGTCCTATCCCCTTTAATATTTGCAACTATGTACAGTGAAACAACATGGATACAACCTCACACAATAGGCTTGATGAATCTATAAAAGTTGAAGGTTGACCAGGATGAGAGTTGTTTTCCCTGAGCACTCCCGTATTCTCCTGACTATTTGTGCTGCGCCGTTCAGTCTGTTTGATGTTAGCACTGCTCTGTAGATGCAGAAAAAACATGATGTTTGTCGGAAGGACTTCTTCTACCCTGTGAAATGCACAAATATCATTGTAAAAGTTTGAATGAGTCTTGGTGGGGAAAACGAGTGAAAATGCTGGTGTTTCAAATGATGAAGCGGATGATAAAAGATAATCTAAACCTGCAGAAAAGAACTCTCACAAATAAAATAGAAAAGCTTCAAAAGGAACAATGTAGAGCAATGAACAAAATTAACGGGACAATGCCACAAATAAATGCAGTCATGAATCAAAGAGAACATACTTAGTAAGTACAACCTCTGTTGTGAAACTGCTGTAAAATCATAAGGGGTTGATTCATTTACTTCCAATGGATAAACAAGGTAAACAAAATAAATACTTTCTCAGCATTTTGGAACACAATAACACTATTAAAAGGGATGCGGAACATTGGTTAAATGAGTCAGAGGAACAGCCTAAAGAAGGTCATGTTGATTCTGATGATCCAATGAATCAACGATTGTCTGAACCACCAATTTCTAATAATCCTCTGCGAGAGCAAGGTTGTGATGAAATGAATCACCAGCATTCAGCTGCACTTATGGCTGGTGATCACTAGCAAACGCACCCCCAATTGGTTGACACTGATGCCTTGCAGGATGACGTTAGATCAGAGGATAGCCTCTCGAATACAGAAGGAGAAATGGTAGCTTCTACTGTTTCATCTGCATGACTGAATCGGACTTGGCAACATTGATGATCCATTGCAGACAAACAAAGACAAACATGAGCTGGAATTGGAGCAGGAATATCTGAGGAAGAACCTGCTTTAAATGGAGGAGAAGAAGGAACCTGGCCCAAGTACACAAATTTACCCCCGTGTCAATGCCTTTAACAACTCACACACCCAAGCAACTTTCAAGGTATTGCCATGTTCAGGATCATGAACAAATGCAAATTGGGGATGCTTTAAAGTGACACAACTTTATCTATACAGGATCAAGGCCAAAGAATAAATTTCCATCTCAGTCCAAGCATGCTGAGAGGGGATATGCTGAGGAGTTTGGAGATCCGAAGATGGTTGTGTCGGCATAAATGGACAAAGCGCTTTCACAGCCTCCCATCAAAACCAAAGATGTGAAAGCTCTCTAAGATTACAGCTTTTCCCACTGAGGCTGCTGCAATCCCATGGAAGAGGTGGAAACAAAGAGAAGGAAACTTTTCAAACAGACATGTCTTTTCTGTGGACGACATCTGTTGAAGTTGTGTCCCTGTTTGGATGAAAAGGCCCACAAAGAGAAGATAGGCTTCTTAAAGGAAAATGGTCTGTTTCGACTGACTGCGTACTGGACACAACAGCAGTGCTTGCAGGAAGCAGATCTTCCGATCAAAGTGCGGTCTCAAACATCCTACTCTTCTCCACAATCCTTGAAAAGAAAAGTAAAAGAACGTTGACCAAACTGAGAAGAAAATGTGGATAGCACCCTGGTATCAAGTGGTCTTACAGAGGCTTGTGATCAAGATATTTAAAATCCCCATCATGCCAGAACAATTAAATATAAGATTTTTTCTTTTACAAAATCATCATCACTTATGCGGTTCTGGATCCAGGAAGTAATGCAGTATTCCGCACAGAGACTCTAATGCACAAGTTTAACCTGACAGGGAAGAAGGTTCGAGTTCTCTTGAGAACCACAGCTCAAGAGAGTCATGATTAGCCATGCTGTGATAGGACTGGAAGTAGCTGGCTTGCGTGACAATGACTTCTTAGAACTGCCCAATACATAAACATAGCTACGCATGCCAGTCTGCAAGGGAAACACAAGGGGCCGTCCACAACCTGGGATTGACCATATCACTGTGTTCTTGGATCACAGACTTAGAGATCCTGAACACTAGCACACCACAGGGTTGCTTGCTCAGCCCTGTCCTCTTCACCCATGATTGCTCTGTCATGCACCCCACTAACACAATCACAGTTCGCCGACGACTGTGGTGGGACTCATGTCAGACAACATTGAGACCAACAGACAAGAGGTCCAGCACTTCACACATTAGCATTCAGAACTTCATTCTAAACAACAGCAAGACCACGGAGGTCATAGTGGATTTCAGGAAGTCCAATCAAACAGAAGACACTCCTCTCCACATACATGGGGAGGCGGTGGAGCGTGTGGACAGCGTCCGGTGCCTGGGCATCCACATCTAATCTGACCTGTCTTAGTCTGTGAACACCTCCCACCTGGCAAAGAAGGCCCATCAACAGCCCCAGGAAGTTGAGAGCTGGCCTCTTTTCGCAGTCGCTTACTAACTTACAGAGCCACAATAGAGAGCATCCCCTGCCTCAGTGTGACCGAGTGGTATGGCGGCTGTTAGGAACAGAAAGGAACTGGCCCAGGTGGTGAGAACAGCACAAGACATGTGGCTGCCTCCTTCCAGACCAGGACTCCATCTTTGATGCCCAGATGCCAAGACACATCACAATGGAGCCCAACCATCCGGGCAACTTTCTGTTTGTACCACTTCCACCCAGACAAGCATATCCAGGCTGAGAGAGAGCTTCTCCCCCCAGAGCTGTAAAAACAATCTAACCCCCCGCAAGCAACCACATCCTGTCCCGCGAAGGAACACACAAAAAAACAATGGCCCCCCTGCTTATAACCACTGTCTGAACTCACCCCCCACAAAGACAATCACACCCACTCCACCCCCTACACACCGGACGGCTGTAAGGCTGCGCTTCATACACAACAACCCCCACCCTCTTTTTCTCAGTTTTTTTTTCCTCTCTGCTGACGACCAACCCCACATCCATACTCACCCTAAAGACAATCACCCCCCCACACCTTCAACACACTGGACCGCACTAAGTTTGCACTTTATGCACACTTTCTTTTTGTTTGTTGCTGCTACCACCTACTGTTTTCTGTTTATATTCTGCTGTGTAACTACACTGTCTTTAAAATTTTTTGTGTCTAGCCGAGAGTCCATACAAAATTTAGTTTTCTCACATCATGACAATAAAAACTTTTGAGTCTCTTGAGTCTTTTCATGACTCAACTTATGTATTTATGTTATAACCTAATAATTAGGGGCTGGCGTGTAAGAGAGTTGAGCTGAATTATGGATGATGATAATGAACTGATATGGTTATTGTATTCTTGTTTACATTATTGATGTCTTTGTTACTCTTCATATTGATTGATAGATAGGTAATTGATTGGTAGCAAAGACGCACTCTGCGCTACTTGATTATATACAAGTAGAGCTATATTGCAGGGAAGAGAGGATAAAGTAAGCACTTTTCTGTTGACGGCAACTTGCGGTTATTTACGGTCATATTGTGGCGGACACCAAAGGGTGTGGCCTCTCACCCAGGGACTGAGGGCTTGGGGGGCGTGGTTACGGAGTGTAAATATACTGGCGTTCCCGAAAGTTCTAGAGAGATGAATTATTATGTTGGTGTGTCTATGCATTAAAGTTTGAACCCCTCCACAACTCCGCCGTCATTTCCCCCATCGACACACCAGGATATCATATTCTGCACATTGTCTTGAGCTTTCCTTTTTTTTTGCAATAAATCTACAAAGGGGACATCTTCAGTCTCAGCAATTCTTTTGGTAGTGCATCATTCAATTAACAAGACCTATTACAGCCTCAGGTCGCTACACAAACATCAGTCCAATGATATTTGAATCTATAAGCTTAGGAAGGACAAGTAGACCAAAAAGTTAGTACAATAATACTAAATTAAATGTTGCCATATGTTGAGAACATAATTCACTATGTTGAATCTTTTTCAGATAATTAACCTCAATGTTTACCTTGTAACTGTTTTTAAATATTCTCTTCTTCTTGTCCTTTCGGCTTTTCCCTTCAGTGGTCGCCACAGTGAATCAACCTCCTCCATCTAACCCTTTTCTCCGTAACCTCTTCTCTCACACCAACTAACTTCATGTCCTCTTTCACTACGTGCATAAAACTTGCCTTTGGTCGTCCTCTAGACTTCCTGCCAGGCAGCTCCAATCCCAGCATTCTTCTACAAACATATTCACTATTTTTAAATATCCTATTGATCCAAAAAAAAGTATTGAGTTGTTGTTCAGAATACACAGCAAGCATTCAATCTTGTCTTTTTAAACACAATGTCGATGTATCCTTTGGCAAACCACCAGTCAGATAGTTATTAATATAAAAAAGGTTGAATGGATCAGTCTGGGAGCATCTGTTCCCTCTGACACACTCCAGCATTTCCTCAGGCACCAGTGTATTTCCAGGGCAGATGGGATATTCACTCCCTTGCTCGTATTCTGTGTCAACCCCAGAGCTTCTGCCAGTTGGATGTACAAGGAACACTTCTAATGGGACGTGTCCTTGAAGTACCCGTACCAGCTGTCCAAACTGCCCAACTCCTTGGATGCGAAGGACATGAGGCTTTACTCAAAGCTCCCACCGAATGTAACCTTCTCCCCGAGGCTAAAGCCAGCCACTTTGTAGAAGAGGCTCATGGATTCATCACATCGTTGTTTTGGTAACTCCCTGAACTTGTACCGATTTGTGAGATTTGAAGAGTACGCAGTGTGGCATAATGAGAGCTATGATTTCCTGTTATGCCTCTTCCTCACAAAAAGACAGCCAGCCTTACAGTTTATCTTACAGAAATGAATTGAGCCCCAAGATTTTTTAACTCTTTGGCTTTGGGTGTTCACTCAGAGGTTGGCCTTCCACTGATTTTTGGCAGGGAACCATAACCTCTTACAAGGAGGTGCTGACTCTCATCATGGCTGCTCTGCAGGCCCTGGGCAGGTTCATAACATTTTGTGAAATGAAAAGGTCAGGAAACCATATTATCAGCAAAAAGCAGAAAGGTGGTCCTGAAGTTCCCCTGGCAGAACACACTCCTCCCGTCAACTGTGTTTAAAGAGCTTGCCATGAAGATAGTGATAACTTCAAAAACAATTTCGATTTGGAGGTCCTAAAAATGTTCCCTCCACCACCAGACAATCCCCTGCAGTCAACTATTTTCTGAAGTCACCTGACAGATGGGTCGAGCCTCTTATTGTTAAACAAATGTCCTTCTCATTGGCTTTGGCTTCTCCAATCACCTGCAGCCCCTTTCGTTTGACAGTGGAGGCCTGGAGATCCTCACATAATGACTCCACATCCCAAATCTGCAGATTAAATTAATCCAGGCAGTGAAAAGGGTGCTCCAAATTGTTCCAAGTTCAATTTCAATACTTTTTTGGGTTTGCCATGTCTGTCCCTCAGATGTTCCAATCATACACTTTTCCTGAGATATTCAGCTGGTCATCTGAGGAAAAACAAATGCTATTGTTTTCTAAAGTAACGCTCATAAGTAGGATGAGTTACACTTGCAAACAACCTTTTGCTTGAACATGGTGTTCAGTATGTTACAGAAATCCACCACCAGTTGATCACCTATTTGGCACCTACACGTAAATAATTGTCACATTACCTGTCCTGACATTTGGTACGACACTCTCACCGGCCAGGGATAATCCCAAAACAGGGGCAGGCCAGAATTTAACAACGAGCCCGGTACCAGAGTCATAGCTATACATTGATGGCACTGTGGCTATATTTATCAAGCACCGGCCTTATGCCCTGACTCGCCCTCCCATGGTATTCTTCCAATTTTCGAGAGCCTGTTAATGCTGCCAAGTACAGGCAAGCTCAAATCTCTGCCTGCTGGCTCTTTCCCATCATGCATTGTACCAACCTTAATGCTTTTCTTCATTGTCAGACCAACTCCTTTCGCAGAAATGCTCCAAGAGCGTCCGCCAGACTCCCTTATCAGCGTGAGGTGTCTTTCTTTCATATTGCTCTGAAAAGAATAATCACATGGGAGGATGATAATGATGATTATCAAAATTCTCAGAAAGACTGCAGTAGTTGCAGCATTAAGACCTGAGGGCAATTTTAATTTTTTTTTTCTGAATATCACAGCATGAGGCCAGAAAGGATGCATGTATTTGATTTCACAATAGGACCCTGCCGCCAAAGGAAAGTTCAACTTAATGTGCCCTCCAATATTTTTTTACAATATTTTTTTTTTTAATAAGTCAAAATACACTAACTCGTATTCCTTATCCTCCCAGCCACATTACAGTGAGTTTGAGCTGCTCCTGTGGGCCACTCTTCTTGTATCTGCTGCCCTCCAGTGGTACTCATCTGTCTATTTTAAGATCCTTTATTTTGCTGAGCAGGGGCGTTCTGGTAATACAGCAGCCATTGTGGGTTGAGCTTGGGCAACTTTTCAATCGTGTCTGTAATTTGAGCATAAAAACTCTTAATGTAATTTGTTTTATCTGACCTCTTATTTTACTGCCAACGACCACTTGCTGTTCTTTATTGCTCGCTGGTTGTTTCCCCCCTGACTTTACATTCATCTGCTGGTGGTAAATGAAATAGTGGCTTGAAGCATTTTAATTCAGATCATTACTGAAAATCGGTGCCACTAAATTGACTGACATAGGGCATTAAGAGAACACTATTTCTTACAGCAGGCTTTACAATTATCTTGCCCAAATAAACAACTAAATTACCATATTGCTTATGCCTTTACTCCTGTATTCCCGCATCCAAAACCCAAAAATCCCCCACAAACAAGCATGAACGCTTTAATATATTCCCCTTCGATGTGATCACAGATTAACTTCCATTCAATTTGTCTTACCAGAAGTTGATATTACAGTAAAAACTCTTGAAGGTCTTGAGGTGAAAGTCAATATTTTTAGCTTAAGTGTAAGAGGTACATAAAAAAAGAAAACAGTTATGGCCTTTTAAAAATTTTAAAAGGTACATATGCAGCTTTCAAGGTGACTTTATTGCTGTTATTACACTCTTTCTTTTTTTAAGAATTACAAAGATCATTAGAACAAGGTAATAAATCTACACTTTGATAAATGAGTCAATTTTTGACATTCTAGAATACAATAGTGTGCCATTAATCATCCAAGAACGGAGAAATTTCACCATCAATATGAAGTATCTGACATTAAAACTTTGAACAGATAAACACGTAACGGATTTAACATGGATCAATAAGTTTTAAAAAAACATCAGTATTGTATAAGCTGTGGAAGATAACTAGTAATGAAGGATGAAGGCCACATTTACCCCCACAAAAGATGTTTCCTGGAACATGGCTTGACACAGCAGGGAAGTGGTGGATTTCATCATTCCCCAGATCATCCATGCAGAGCCCTACTGGATGTTCAGTGCCAAAATATTCCAGCGCAGTGGGGGAACATTGACAGGGAGGAGGATTTAGTGCCTTGATAAGACTATTTCTGCAAAGAGCTTGGCAAAGCTACATCTGAAATTATAGTTATCAAGGTGCCACGCTATCATAACAATAGTACATAATGCAATGCAAAGGCACTTTGAATAGGACCTGGAACATCAATGCTGAGTCAGTCAAAGGTAAACTAATGGATATATGAGTTTCATTGTGCTGCAGCGACATGGTAATCCTTAAAAAAGCTTCATGTTCATTCAGCCCACAATGTAACCAATTCAAAATAACAAACACATTTTCGGTAAAAAGATGTTTAGAATTGGATTTTGCTGACAGCACAGCGTTTTGCTATTATGTGACATGTATTTGTCTGTTCCAGTTTTAAATTCCCATCAAGAATTCCCCTGACTTCTGACTGCCCTTGCAGTGCATGAGTCAGAGGCTCTTGAGTTTGCCACTATCAAAGCAGCACAAACACTACATGCAGTGCTGCAAAATCTATTTCTCAAAAGTGTTTTTGGACCCAGAGTGTATTAACCTCAGATTATTTTAAAGAAAAAGGCAAGTTTTTAATCTTTTATAATCAGAAATGGCTCACAATTTAGTCTATATTCGTCTTAATTATAATATATGAATCTGTTTTTTTTTTTGTTCTTTAGTTTTGTACACTCTCCCTCGCCTGGAACATCACTATCATTAGGACTGAATTTATGCCAAGAAAAATGAGTGTTATGAAACTGATATACCGTTTCGTGGATAAATCTAATTCATAATAATTGGGGGAAAAAGACAAAAAACGAGGGAAAATATCTTTTTACAACTGCCAAAGGAAAGTAGAAAAGTAAAACTGAAAAAGAATTACGCAGATTATTTAATTTAGAAAACGATATAAAAAACTATATATATACAAATAATTGATATTTCAGTTCTGTAATTTTTAAGATTAGGTGAGTCTGACGATGTTGCCTATTTTTCTTGTTTATTTCATGGACTTGTCAGTACCAGGTTTACATTCCCATGAAAAATCCCCCTGACTCCCGACTTCCCTGTATGATATGAGTCAAAGGCTCCAAGTCAACCACATACGCTAAGACAGGGAGTGCTGAAAAAACACGCGATTCAATTTTTGAACTTCTTTTTATTATATGTGTTAACAGAATTTATAGTATATTCTGGTTAATTTCGGATTCATACATAAACAAGGAAAGCAGGATATTTTTTACTCCTACAATTTATGCTTTAGAGACATGTTGCATTCTTTTCACCATCGATTCTTCACCAGCTCCACCTGGAAACAGGGGAAGGAGAGGACTTAATTTCTGATATGAAAGAACTTTGAATAGATTAGAATTGTACTGTATTCAAAACCATAGAAATGGGATTAGCAAAATTAAAGGGACTCCACAACTTACAAAGTCCAAACAGAACTTTAGATCAACCAAACCCGCTGTGATGATGTACTTTAGCAACATAAGACCTACTTTAAAATGCACATACCTTTCGGTCCTTTCCTTCTACCTATTCCTCCAGGTAGGTTCAGGAATTCCACTATTGCTGTTCGGGGATTGTAATTATATACATCAGCTGCTGCACAGACATGGTAATTTGCCCAAAAAAAAGCACAGAGCACATCTTTCACGTGTAGAGGTAAATACCATTCAAATTTTTTTGTTTTCCATCCATCATCCATACAGCATATCATGCGCACAGGGTTGCATCCCAGGTGTCATTGGGAAAGAGGCAGGGTTCATCCTGGTACTGTGTGCAGTCAATCACAGGGTCACAAATAGAGACAAACAACCATTCACTCTCTCATTCACACAGCTTTGGCACTTTGGGACCCCTGTATCACCTTGCTTAACCCTAAACAAAATAATCAGTGATCTTATCTTATCGAGTGGTGTAATAAACAGTAAATACACAGACATATATGACAACCAAGGCAGAAAGATGAATATTGGAAGGTTGAGAATAAATCTAATATCCTGAAGCATGTATCCATTCATTCAGTCATTAATATCACATTTCCATTTCTGTTTTCTGCCTCAATCTATTTTTTATCCTTACTTCATTGTGTGTTAGCGTGTGTGTGTGTGTGTGTGTGTGTGTGTGTGTGTGTGTGTGTGTGTGTGTGTGTGTGTGTGTGTGTGTGTGTGTATGTGTGCGTGTGTGCCTGTGTGCATGTGCGCGTATGTGCGTGTTTTCTAAAGATGTGGACTCAGAATCATGGGACAAGCAGCAGCCTAAAAAAGATTCCACAAAATCTATTTCTTACAGATGCCTGAAATTTCTATTATTTGATCAGCGGGGGGAAAAAATCGGTGGGTATCTGACATTTTGGTAATTCTCCCAAATAGAAGTTTAACCATCTGGTTACCAAATGGTACCATGTTTATGCCTAACAGACATTTTCAATTAATTTATGAGCAACTTCCTTGGGTAATGCTGATCTGGCTCAGGTTTTCAGTAATCACAGCATTTTATTGTCATATGTTTTGTGTTCCAAAGTATACAGTCAAACCACAAACATGGATTTACAACTACAAGCAAATTCTCTCCAAACCAAGGAGGAAGTGGCTAAGTACTCCTGCATGAATCACCCCTTCAAGAAGGAAGAGCAAGAACACTATAAATACTCGACAGAGCATCTTGACCCCAATGACTGGTTTGGACAAGGCAAAGATAACAATGACAGCTTTACTGCTGCTGGCTCTGGTCGCTCACTCCTTCGCTCTGCCTCTGCCAGCTGAGGACAGGAGCAGCAGACATTTCGCAGAAGTAAGCTCTTGTCTCATTTCTTTAATATCACAAAGAGGATTTCCTGATTTGATTTTTTTTTATTGATTAATTGATACCATGAGATTCCACTTGTCTTTTTTTTTTCTTGGCTTATATGCAGAAATATCTCCGTCGGTTCTATGGCCTCCCAGTTGGACTCCAAAGTACGCGGAGGACGACCGACGCCTTTCAAGCCAAGGTCAAGGAAATGCAGAGATTCTTCAAACTTAAGGTGAGATGCCTGAAATATCTCGATTTAACACCTCAAAAAGATCAGATTTAAGTTACAATAAAAAAAAGTATTTTAATAAAAGGGTGCATGAGCAGTCCTGACTTTCACCTGGTCACCTATCATCTTACTGTTTTGCAGGTGACGGGGAGTCTCAATGAAGAAACTTTGGATTTGATGAAACAGCCAAGATGCGGTGTTCAAGATGTGGGAGAATATAACCATTTTCCTCGAGACCCCAAATGGCAAAATAACAATGTCACTTTCAGGTGGGTGTTGAAGTGACGCCTATTGGTCAGGAATGATAAGGGTAATATTCAAAAGATGAACGCCATCATTTTTAAGCTCCTTCGAAATTTCTTACATTTCAGGATAGTGAATTACACACCGGACCTGAAGGTGCCTGATGTGGACAGAGCTATCCGTAACGCACTGAATGTTTGGTCCGCTGTGACGCCGCTGACTTTTAAGAAGCTATCAAAGGGAATTGCTGACATCATGATCAGTTTTGGAACCAAAGGTAAATAAATTGTCAAAAAAAAAAAATGTAGATAAGCAGATATACTTGACATCTTTTCAGAGTGATTAAAGTGTATGAGCTGATTCAAAATGCTTTTCTACTCTGCAGAGCATGGAGATTATAATCCGTTTGACGGGCCAAACGGACTCCTGGCTCATGCCTACCCTCCTGGTCAAGGTATCGGTGGCGACACTCACTTTGACGACGACGAACACTGGAGCAAAGATTCATCAGGTATGTCTGGGGCTTTGTCTCAGATCCATAATATCACAATCATCTGGCATTCAAGATATTATGAGCCATATTTATATCCAAATGATGACATTTAATGGGTAATGCTAAGTGGCAAACAGTCAGATTTGAATTCAATTAAAAGTTGTTTTTTTATCATCCAAGCTTGTTCAGCATGAGTCAATGTGTTATTGGCTAATGATCAATACATTCAAAAGCAGCGAAATTAAGCCAAGCAATCCTTTTTCCTTGCAGCTTACAACCTGTTTATAGTGGCAGCCCATGAGTTGGGCCACGCCCTCGGGATGTCCCACTCCACAGACCCAGGCGCACTGATGTACCCCATCTACTCATACACCAAAGGCTACCTGCTGTCCGAAGATGACATTGAAGGCATTCAAGATCTCTATGGTGACGTCTACCTTCCAGTTTTGTATTTTGACATAATTTTTAGAATGCAACAAACCAGCCCAATATTTGCACATTAACCATAAATGGTCAAATCTCAGTCACATCATATCCCCTTCAGTCGTCAGTGTTTGGCATATGTGATAACATGCAGCACTCACATTTGAAATGGGGCGGGGGAGTCAGAAGTGAAACGAGTTATCTTTGACCTTGATGCTTTCAGGGGTTCACTTGTAGGTTGGGAAAGGAAGTTTAATAAACATCAATAACCAGTGTTCAACAGATCGTAAGATCACATCATTTTCGGATTTTGATTGGTCTATTTTTGAATTTGTACGCTATCTTTTCGATCATATATATCCAAATAAGAATGTGTTTTACATTCATAGTCTCATGTTTGCTGTATCTTTCATATGTGACTCGGACGGGGCATAGGAAAACAACATACCATGACAAACAGGGGTTTTAGGTTGATTTGTATGACACCCCCATAGGTCAAATCTTTCATTATAGGCCTCCCCATCCTGACACATCACTCAAGGGTAAATACAGGATTTAGCCCTGTGTAATGAGGGATTACAGAGATACCCGGTACAGTAATAAGTTTGCCAGGTACTCAGTATTGTAGATGCCAGAATGTCAAAGATTTGACATTCCCATTTATGAAGCTGGGTTACAGTTAATGCTACTTATTACCTTGTTTACCTCACAATGACATTTTGGATGACTCACGTGGCCATGTTGGGCTGCATGGTGAATAATCTCGCCCCATTTTGCTGGTACTGCATAGTGGATTGGAATTGTCATGCGAGGTGATGTTAAATCAACTTGCATTACCAGATGTCAAAATGTCTCAAATCTATAATTCACTCCATAATCCTGATCTCAGCCGGAGTTACAATTTACCTGTTGAATGACAATGAACAAATCTCAAGTTATTTTCTTTATTAAACCATCTTTTCATGGACATTTTTTCTGTGAGCAGCACAATAAGCCTTTTGTTTTGTAACAGGCCCCAACCCGGACCACAAAAAGGTGAAGCCAAAGCCTGACGCTCCAGAAAAATGCGACCCGATGTTGACTTTCGATGCTGTTACGGAACTCAGAGGGGAAACCATCATCTTCAAAGACAGGTACAGTTTGACTCTACGCATTCCATAATACCTGAATTCTGGAGCATCATGAGTGATCCAGTGACATATGGCATATATAAGTGCAGCAATATGCAGACAATGTTATTACAACTGCATATGGATATATATTTATGCTTGTTCCAGGTTCTACTGGCGTCTCCATCCCCAGATGCCTGAGCCTCAGCTAAGTATGATCAAATCCACATGGCCATCCTTACCCAACAAGGTGGATGCGGCATACGAGAATCCAGAAAAGGATCTGGTTATCATATTCAGTGGTGAGATTTATTCCTATAATTATATAAGAGATCCCCTGGATTTAACTATATGTGGCAAAGGATGCTTAGGTTGGAAATGCCAGGCAGGAGGAAGACCAAAGAAGAGACTAGATGTGAAATTCAGTCATATCTGTGTGACAGTTAAGTTGATTGCTGATGCTTTTTGTGTTAAAGGCTCATGTCAAAAAAATTGCATATTTTCTAATAATTAGGAAATTATAATGGCCCAAATTGGATGTAAAAACCTCTCAGATAATACCCTCTCAGGTGCACTTTAGTTATGTCAGCTAACAAGGCAATGGCATGAAGAAAACCATCTGCATTTGTGGTTTGATCAGAAAACAAAACAAAAAAACATTTTAAAGATGTCATTTTCTGTTCACACTGAAATGAGTGCATCCATATTACTTTTATCAGTTTCAATATATTAAATTGTATATAACAAATCTGATTTAATTCTGGGGTTTCACAGGGATCCGAATGTGGGCTTTGAATGGCTACACCCTTGTTGATGGTTACCCAAAGTACATACACAAACTGGGACTTCCAAAGTCTGTCAGGGAGATAGACGCCGCGGTGCACATCGCAGACACGGGCAAAACTCTCCTCTTTGCTGAGGAGGACTACTGGAGGTATGCAATTGTTCTGCTGCTACTAACCCCTTCGAGTCCGTCACTTCAGGATAGGCGGAATGATTCCGTTGAATGTTTCTTTATTCACTGATGTACTACTCTTAAACCTTCTCACTTTTACAATACTTTGATGGAAAAGGCTATGGTGACTATACTATTAACTAACATTTTTATTATTATCACTGTTTGAATTGCATTAATGGCCAGTTCGCTACAATATTTAAAATAACATCTCTTCTCAACAATACAACATAACTCAATGGTGTTTGCATGTTGTTTAAAGAGCCAAAAGTAACTGGAGAGGTTAGCAACTGTATTTTTTTCAAGAAGTAATGGCCTTCTTATTTGAAAAGATCTGAGTCAAAATAATTTCAGGAGGGACTCACTCTGCAAAGAGCTGGTTGAATAAGAAGCAGTAAATGCAAGAGGATAAATGTTTGCTTCCAATTGTTATTAATAGTTCCTTCCCTCCTCCAAGGTCACTTTCAACATGCGTTATCATTGCTTTGTAATGTTATGCTTTCATTTGGCACACACAGCTATGATGAAGCCACCGCAACCATGGATAGCGGCTACCCAAGGTCCATTGAAACCGATTTTCCCGGGATGGATGACGAGTTTGATGCTGTTGGTTATCACTATGGTACCATGAAAGATTGTCAATTGCCGCTTAAAACATTTCTTTCCAATAGCGCAATGAATATTATAACAAAAACTCTGTGTCTGTTTTTTTCCAGGGTACTTGTATTTCTTCCATGAACAGACGCAGTACGAGTACAGTTACAACTCCAGGAAGGTGATAAGGATCATGAGGACAAATTCCATCTTCAACTGTTGACAATACAAGGACTAAATGGAGACTCTCAGCGGCCTTCACGTACAAACACATCGCACAAGGATAGCTATAAGAAGATAGAGTCAAGCAAATGAAATAGTCATTTTCCACCAGTGCTGGATACATTGGTCATATAATTTTCGTGACACATAATGGGTAGTTTTCCATTTAATTGTACAGGTCGAGATTGTGTTTTATTTATTTTGCAACTTTATATTTGTATTAAATGTTTCACAACTGTCAGAAAGGACTTTGTTTGAAGTCATCAGGAGGTGACTTGGTTGATCTGTCAGTTGAATGTTTATACCTACTGACTATGCTATGAGTATTTCAATAAACATTGAAATAAAATGAGTATAATTGTTTTGTTAAGTTATGTGAATTACAGTGAATGTCAAGATGACTTAAAAGGTAGCCTAATAATTAGTTTTTATAGATACAACATAAAGTAGCTTTGATATATCACATTAGTGCAGCAGCTGTAATCTAAAGATGATGCAGTAGATGAAGTTTAACACTAAACATGTACATGTTTTCATGTGCAGTCCTGAAATAGAAAAAAAACATATTAATACAAATACAAAAGTAAAGTCATGTATAAAGCCAGAACATGATGTGATTTACTCACTGTGTCTTGGTGTCTGTCACTGTTTATCAAATTGTGGAGGAAAATGGACACTTTCTGTCAGGCAGATCTCTTCTTTGATAATGAGAACCAAGACACACGATCATGTTGTTTCCAAATCTCTCCGCTCGAGGGCGCTCCTTCCAAAATTCTGATTGAAACAAGATCCTTCGGAAAGAAGTTGGCTCAGACGTTCCAAGCTCATGTTGGCCTTCTTTTTTTAAGAAACATATTTAAATGACAGTTAACAGAAAAGAGAAGAATCCCTGCGATAATTAATATCTCGTCAACTTCTATTTTCTGAAAATAGAGAAGTTTATCAGCTGAACACAAAGACAACGGTTGGTGAAGACCATATTGAATGGAGGTCATGGAGGCCACACACTGAGCTCCAATCGTATTAATAAAGAACCAACAACATTCATCTCTCATTCTCTCTATATATAAAATCTAAGTCTTCTGGATGTTTGTGGCTCAGTTTGAAAAGCAACTCTGAGTTTAAGTTTATGAAGCCAGAGTTAACTCTGGTCCAGTGGCGTAATCCACAGGCCCAATCATGTGGATGTAATTACAGTGCAGAGAAGCTGCCTCATTTGCTTATTTCTGAGAACTTTTTGTTGCACACGCTGCATCACAGCTTCCAAAAAAAAAACCCTGTATGAATATTGCTCAAAGTTTGCTATGTGATTCTAAAGTCCACTTCACAGGCAGGCAAAGACCGCATCTGTTTTTCATCGACGAACGGGAGATCACCGTCACTTGTGACATGAATGATTCAACATTTATCTTGGCATGTCACAATCCTCTTGTCTGACTTCCAAACGTGATACGGTAGAGATTTGATTCATGGAAAAGAGATGCTTATTCCCTGAGATCCCTGGTCCTTTTTCAGCTGACCCCTGGCCTTCCCATTTTATAGTTCAAAGCATCCACTGTTTTTATTTCACCTTGATGTTCAGGGGGTTGTGTTCGGATGAGACAGAATCAAATCCTGATTTATTAAAATGGGGGAAGAGTGAAGTGTTTCCATCTCTAACAGTTTCTTTGTAATGATTGTATAGGTTTATCCTCTTGCCGTGTGCTTTTACCACCTAAAAAAGCACTTTAAAAAAAAAAAAAACACTAAGTTTTGCTCTGCTCTCCATTACCTATGAATGTACCTCAGTTTAAAGTATTTTGCGAATACCCTTTAGCAAGTGACTCCTTTAGGGAGTCTTTTGATACAACTGAAGAGCAGAGACACAGACAGTTGATTCTGGTTTGATGGAAAATGTAATAAAAGGGAAAGAAGGTGGCACCCTTGAAGAAAACTTTACACTCTCCAGGCCAACAACTCCTGATGGAAACCAGATGGAGGACGATGACAAAGAGGGCAGCAGGATCAAGATATTTCCCCCTTTTTGTTGGGAAACTCCCTTCTCAGACTCCTAATATGAGAAGGGTGATGCAAGACTGCTGCTCCACAGCTCAACGTAAGCAGCGCTGACAGTGCAAACAGAAAATAAGTTTATCACGTTGACGTTTCAGCAATTATGACCCTACAGCCTTTACCTGAGCCAAAGAACTGAAAATGTCAGTCAGTTTATGAGTCAATGTTTTCGAGATGTCCATAAATCTTGACATTGCATGGATGTATTCTATAACTTGGGTTATGTAAATGTCCTCAGACCAGGTTTTCCAACTTCTATTTAGCTGTGCTAATTATATGCACTTGTTATTTAGTTGTCAACTGACTGAAATTGTCATGGAAATTATGAAAGTTAAAAACAATATAAAAAAGTATAAGCTGCGAATTGTCTTTGCATTTGCTCTTCCCTTTTCCTGAGAGGAGCAGAAAAATGTGACGTCACAGAGGACATAAAGATGTTTTACTACCTCAACCTTTGCTGGAAAGGTGTACTTTGTGTGATTTGCCCTCCCAGATGCTGAAATGCGGTGAAACTCAGGCTTTACACTGACGAAAAAAGGTAAATTCAACCAGACGTGACCCGGGACAGGGACAGCTGGTCATAAAAAGGAACATAAACTCACTAATAGAACTACATTTCTTTGGCGCAGCAGCAGAACCTTTGGATTTGTTCATCCTCAAATCACCAGTGGATTTGGAAACGTAACATTTATTATTATCGAATGCACAATAGTTAGCGTTGAACAGGTGCGTCACGCATGACACAGCTGTCCTGCTTCTGATGCCAAAGAGTCTTGACAATTTTTCTTTTATTTTAAGTCACTTTCTTTTCAAGATCCTGTTCAACCTGTGAGACTCATTTGGACATCCAGAGTGGGTGAGGTATCTCTGGTTACATCACATTTGTAAGGTACCACGACCCTATTTTATTACTTATTCGTGCTCACCAATAACAACCTTAAATTCGGGTTTTAATCCAGTTTTATATAAAATTCTCCACCTGATTATTACTTCTTCACTGTATTATAAACTGACTTTGAAGGATTTGCTTCAATATTTAGGCAGTGGATTAACATGTTGCTTAGCCTGAAGAATATTTGAATTAATTTGAATGTTTGCTTCATGAAGAAGTCAATTACGGATTTATTTTCAACAAATTCTTTAATTACACCTCTGTTTCATCACATTCGATACTTCCACGCGTGAAATTGGAGGGGCAGTTGAGTGATCCCACGAGGATGAGCCACAGAAGCTGTGACCGGGTACGTTAGCATTTGTGTTGTCAAGATCGTGCTCACCATAAAAGCCAGGAAGTTCCCCAACCAGAAGTTGAGTCGGTTGCTGCGTCTTCGCTTGCTTGCATTTTGAGACAAAGAATAACGCCGCGAAGTTACAAACATAGAAAAACCACCGCAACAGCCAAGAGGCAGTACAGAGACAAGCTGGACAGCATCTATTCTACTGCTGACCATGTGGCAAGACTGCAGGATATCACAGACCACAAAACCTTCTACGGCCACTTTCAAATCTCAAACAACAGCACAGAGAGGAGGCACACACACACACCTGGACCCAACCAACCATCCCAACAGTGTCTTCTGAGGAAGATCAACCCCTCCCCCCCTGCAGGACCAAACAACATTCTTGGGCACGCCCATTGTGCCAACAAGATGATCCATGTTCTCACCTCCGTCTTCAAACCGTAGAAATAAAGATCAGAAGGTTTCCCATTTTACAATTTTACAATACGACACCACAGAGATAGGACGCATGACTGGCGGGTACTAAAAAGCCTACATGATGGAGGTGGCAGGTCTGGTGCCATGATGTGAGGACAATAGCCTCACCTCAATATGGCAGCATGAAGGAGATGATAGTGGACATGAGGAAGGAGAGAATACCCAAATACATTGCCCAACTCCACGCAACTGGTTAGGAGGGCTCAAGTGACTTTACTTACCATGGAGGCTGAGAAAGTTTGGCGTGTCGCCGAAGATCCTCAGCAACTTCTACAGCTGCATTGTTGAGAGCTGGACCAGCTACATAACCATGTGATACGGCAGCACTGCCGTTTTGGGCCACAAATGCTTACAGTGAGTAGTGAAGAATACAGAGAAGATCACCAGGGCCCCATTGCCTTCCCTGCAGACCACGTAGCACCGCTGAGTCCACAGGAGAGCTGCCTCTTTCCTCAAGGACCACACCCTGTCCCAAACACGAACTGCTGAATCGACTCTCAGGCCAGAGGTACAGAAGTACGAAATGTAGGACCTTGAGACTGAGAAACCCTTTCTAACCCTTTGCCATCAGTGTCCTTCCTCAGAGAATTCATGGACTGCCTGAACTTGAATATTTATTTTTTTCAATTTGGACACTCTCTATTTGCACTTTTTCATTTGCGTAACCATCACTTGACCTGGCATAATATTATGTTAAGCTATATGGTGATCATTGCAAACAGCTAAGGAGAAATTCAGTTGAACCAGCAAAACATAACAATAAACACTTTGAATCCTTGAATCATATATAAATTGGATTCCTCTAAATATGTATCTATCTATATATATCAATATATTTGAAAAAAGATTTGAATTTGAATTGATAGAATTACCCTTTATACCCTTTTTACTCTTTAGCTATTTATGTAACATTGTTTATTTTGTTTCATGTGATGCTTTCATGCTGAAGGAGGTTGCCATGCTTTCTTGATTATTTGTCTATTCAACTTTCTGTTCTCAGTCAATTATACTGGAGACTCCAGGTCATTTTACAGGTAATCCCGTCAGGTTTCCTTTCCTTTTTATCACATTGTTTACCTCAAATGAAAATCAATATTGATCTCTAGACATGCTGAAATTGCTCCACCTTGAATAATATACATGCAGTGCATACAAATATGTATTAACATTATCTAAAAATACTTTTGACAGGTTGAGACTCTCAAGAATACGCCCGGGAGCAGTAGTTCTTACACAAAACATCCATCCAACTTTCAGACTGACAGAGAAGAGACTGACCTCACTTAGGTTGCATGGTAAGCCCCAACTACCCACCCCCACACCATTAGAGTAAACAGTGCCCATGACTCCAAAAGAAGGACACACAGTTCTGCTCATCCCATCATAACAGAAGGTAAAATGTGACATAAACTGTGGACTGAGAAACTCGTAAGGAATTCCCTTAATACAATATTTTTTTAACTTCAATAAGATAAAATTAAAAAATGTGCTGCTTTAAATCACAAGACCAAACACACATATTGTTGTTGTCCTACAGCATTGCACCATTCCTATATTAATTTCGGGATAGGATAGAGCTTTTTTTTTTAACCTTATTTTTATGTTGTTTTATTTTATATATTCAAAGATGTTGGATCCACTCTAGAAAGCTATGCTATCCCATTTGCCCTCCAATTGCCTCTCAGGGAAAAATAAAGTTTCTCTGATTTGAATTCTGATTCAGAATGAGCAAGTTAATATTAAATGGGCATCTCTTAAGTTGGCCTTCCTACATCCATTTAGAGATATCAGCAAAGCATAATGAGATTTCAGTTGAGGCTATGAAGTTACCCTGAGGGGGAGGGGAGGGCATCAACCCTCAAGGCACCATTGCTGATAAGCCATCGTGGTTTGGACACCTCCCACCTTCGGTATATTCAGATGGATGCGTTTGATAGATGCGTTAGAAAAGTGCTGACTGAGAATGTAGAACAGGATTTTGTTGCTCAACTGTGTCGAAGACGGCTGACAAATCTGGTTGTAAATGGGGAGAGCACTCCAACTGATTTCTGGTGAAATGTAATGATTCTACTCCTGCCAGCAGTGCGGCTTCGGTCGGGCGATCTCGCTTAAAGCCAGGCTGTTCTCACTCGGACAGAATAGTCTTCAAAAACAGAGACTTTGTGAAAGGCTGTGGAATATTCTTATAATAAGAGTGGTAGAAGCATGAGCTGTTGTAAGTGAGGAATTGAAGATTTGTGTGTTATTGCGTCATTAAGAGCTAGGAAAACTGTTTGGGTGGTTCCAGTCCAGTGAACGGGAAGTGGGCCAAGACTAGAGTAGAAGATAAAAATTTCCACCCTCCGTTCTTATTTAAATTAAATTGCTTCAAAGACTAAATGATCAGAAGCTCTTGCGTGTTTTACACTCAAGGAACCCTTTGAAATTCATTCAAATGGGAAATTAAAGGTCTATTTCAATCATTTAATTTACAGAGACAGCCAATGTGCATTCCATGCCCGTCTTTGACTCACACACTATCTAGATTCGCTCATTATAATCATAACACTAGAAAAATGTCTTGTTACCTCAACCAGCTTAAAATCTGTGGAGTCATACATTAGAAATAGTAATAACAGTAATGAGGTCGATTCGGTTGATATATATATATATATATATATTAATATATATATATATGTGTGTGTGTGTGTGTGTATATATTTATATATATATGTGTTTGTATGTGTGTATGTGCATATATATATATATATATATATATATATATATATATATATATATATATATATATCAACCGAATCGACCTCCTCTAACATATATATATAAACATACATACATGAAAACAGGTCATACCAACAAAACGTGGTATTTGGTGTTTAGTAATCAAATTCAAAATTGTGGCCTCTTTTTTATTGTGTTCATAACATTTCCGACTTGAACGGTTCTGAGAAAAACAAGCAGATCTTTGTGTTGAGCAAGACGACCCGATCTCTTTGTTTTTCCGTCAAACAAACCTCTGTGCTGAGCTGCAGTGCACTGACACGTGCGCTGGTGTCCATTGCTGCGGCAGCACCGGCGAACCAAAGGTCTGTTAATCCAATGTGCAAGACAAAAGCTTCAAATATGTTCATTTCTATCATAAGAAACTAAGTGAAGGCTGTTGCTGAAATTGAAACAGCAGCATTTTTCCCACATTTGATCCTAAAAGTATTAGGTGGGAGGGGAAGGTCTCGTGAAAGGTAACACCCTGGCATGTTGAGAGCAGCATTGTTGTTGAAGCGAAATGAATTAACTGCTTGGATAGCTTGATCCTCCAGAGGATCTCCATGGGAAGGTCCAATTACATGGATTTGATAGTTGTTCAAGCAGGAACCGAGCACTTAATAAAGACACCCTGGCTCTACTTGCCTGAATTAATTATTCACAGTTCAAAGCTTCTATTAGCTTTGAAGAAATTACATCTCAGAGGCAGACCATTGCACAGAACCCAGTCACTACCTTCTGATTCCACTGCGCCTGTCCTCAAACAAGGCCTAAATTGTTTCCAAAATAAAGACTAATTATCATCCTAAAAAGAAAAAAAAAAAAAAAGAAAAAGTTCCTCACATCTATGACAAACAAAATCTAAACAGGAAATGATGGACTATGAGGGGAAGTTTTGATCAGTAAAAAAATATGTGTGGAAAGGTGTGGAACCCAGCACCACCCTAGAACGCGGTGTCTGTTGTTTTACTCTCTTCATCGTTGCACAACAAACCTGAAAACAGTTATGGTTCCCATGGCTGCTGTAAACGTTTAAGTTACACGTGCCAGGTGAGGACTTCAAAACAGGGTGAGGTATTTAGGTTAGCATTGGTGCGAAAACTTTCTATCTTTATTTCTCCACAAAATGGTCTGATCGTTACGATATTTCATCACATAAGTATTATTTGAAAAAAATATTGCAACATTTCTTTGCTTGTGCCCGATTTTTTTGCGAAGCAGCCACCATTGTGTGTAATATGTTGTTAAACTCACATGTCAACATGCTTTTAATTTTATCAGGCGATCAGTGCATGTCCCTTTTTACGGCTCCAAGATAGTGACAGAGGAAAACTGAAATGGATGTTGAGGTAGGGATTTGATTGTAATTCACATTAGCACAAATGGTCTGACTTCCCGACATGGTTCTTTCATAATTGTAGTAACACTTTTCTACGATTGTAACTGGTAATCAAAAGAGAACTTTTGTTCAATGACAAATGGTGGCCATGAATTTAAAATATAACTTCAACATTTACTTTGTAACCTGATTTGTCATGCTGTAACATTCCACAAATGACTTGCAATTTCACAGTAGGTGTTTAGTCCTGCCAGACTGAAAGCAGTGGGAACTGTTTCTAATGGCTGGTTGGCTTCTTTGGTCTCGACATGCCATCACTTCAGGAGATGGATAAGAAAGCAAGTCACAAACATCTGGAAATGTTTTCTGCAATGGGGTCATCCACTGAGGGCTCTCGGGTAGCCTCCCCACCCCACTGCAGAGGAAGAATCATAGTCGCAAATATGTAGACATAAATAGTTATAATGCGAGACACTCCGAGAAATCCTGGCTTGTTTAGGGGCCTATCAAAGTATTAGACCACATTCGATTCAAACAGAGCCCCGCCTATCTCTGCATGATACATCTAGTTTTTCAGCATGTGAAACTGCGGGTTGGTGAAAGCCTCTAGATTGACTCGGTTTTTGATGACTCATGGTGTCTTGAATTTTTACACTGAGTCACTAAAAGGGGGTACTATGACTAAAATTCATTTTACTCACTTCTTGACCGTTCAAGACAGAACACATTGATAGATTTGTCTGTAATGATGCAAATAAAACAATTGGTAGAACTGAGTTACTAAAAAAAGAAAAACTGGAAAGACTAGTTAAGGGCATTGGGCTCACATCTATTTTGTCGTTTTCTCCCTCCGAGGCACACCCTTCTGTGCGTCAGGCCTCTGACGACACAAATCACATTCTCTTCATTGTAAAAAACTGGATTGGAATCCATACACAGTGCAAGGAGGTACAACCTTGCATTTGAAATGGTAATTTGGAATAGACAGTGCTGACATAACACATTTTACAACAGAATAATGGAATACAAACAAAATAGTCATTACACAACAGCGTATGAGGGAACACAATTTATTATTTGTGTGCATGTGTTTGTGGGCGCACATGTGTATGCGTAAATGTACATACAACTAAGTCACATAATACAGTATAAAATTTGCCACCAAGACTTGGATTATTTGACTTATGATTGGCCAACTGTAAAGATGGATTGTCTCAAAATCAAAAGCCTTTATAGACCGCTGATATTCATTAACACTTTGTGCAGTCTTGGGGCGAATCATCTTCTTGGTACACAGAAAAAAACACAGGTAAGGTGACGCCTTCATGTCGCTGGGTGTTTAAGCATCAACTATTGCAGAAAAAATGTGAATCATGTCATACTTCATTCGTCAAATGTATTTTGAACCTTTCATCACACTTAAATGAAGACTGATAAGAGAATAGGTTAAAAACAGCTCCTGGTCAATACGGCCATGGGTCATTTAAAGTTGCAGTGTCATATGACTGTCACAAAAACAAAACACAGCTCAGTGAGGACTGATTTAAAGACTACATGCACATAATTTGGAATTCCTGTGCACCGACACTGGTTTCGATATAAATAAAACACACAGTGAATGTGTTGGATATTTCATGTGGCGTTTGTAGAGGCACATTCAAGTACGAATATGGTGCTGCTATTAAGAGAAATCTCTGTTCACAAAACATTTTGTTTCCACTCTTTGACAAATCCATTCTCAAAAAGATGGTAATCAAATGTGAATTGCAACATAACTTATGTTCAAGTTCTAGGAATAAACAGATACGTTGGGAAATACTTTTATGTTGATTTTTGATCCTTTATATAAAACAGTCAGGGTCATGCTCAAATGTGAAGCAGATATAAAGCAGGCCAGTTTGCTAGCTTAGCGCACAGTGAAACACAGGAGAAAACAGTCGGCTGCTGTCTGTTCGACAACTCAATGGTCTTCATACAAATAATAGTAATTTTGTGTTATCCCACTACATTGTTACGATTTAAAACACATTAAATTTAAAACTATCAAATTGTTGTATTGATGCAGAGGTTCCGGTAGGTAGATATTCTGCTTCATGCGAAGCTTACCATCCTCTCACCTTATATTGAATGTGTAAGAGAAAAATGTATGTGCTAATCTAAGCTACAAATGGTTTCCCGAAATCTATGACATATCTTTATGTAACATGTATAATATTTAATTGGATATTAGACTCTAAAACGTATGAGGAAACATAGTGGTCAACAGTTCTGCAATCTTCCTCTACACCACATAGATTGTTTTGTGCATTGGATTACAGTTTTGGCCTAATTTGGCTACATTTTCTAAGGCAAACCTTTATCACTGGAATGAGTGCAAATACATCTTAAATTAAATGAAATATTTAACAAACAAACATAGCTTCATTTTTTTCGATCCATAAATGAATATTCACCAGCTTCGACTGCGTTGAGAAAGAAAATTGTTGTGCTACTCATCATAGAATTGTGTGCAATTTCCAATCATGGTTTTCCAAAACATGATCGCAACATCATGATACATGCATCAGAAAGATATATTAAACTATTAAGACATTCCAAATGTGGTATGAACATAAAAGTGTTTTGCATATAAAAGGCAGAAAAGGCACAGATCAGGCGCAGGAATGCTAAGGGATGGTCCATTCCATGAGTTCACAACACAAAACCATTCACATTACAGTTCAGCGATTCGTCCCTTGGGGCCTGCCCCAGCTGCCGGTGGAATTGTACCTGCTTCTGTGTCCTCCAGCAGCTGATGTTGCGCCCAATGGAGATACTCTTAATGCTGGGCAGGTGCATCAGCATGTTGCTTGGTAAGGATGCTACCCCAGAGCCTGACAAATTCAGCTCTTGCAGGGAGTCCAGTCCAATAAAAACAGCAGGGATGAGCGTCTTGAGCTTGGGGTTGTTGGAAAGATCCAGGACCTGGAGGTTCTGAAGGCCCCTAAAGCTGTGCGCTTCAATTGCCTGGAGCTCTCGAAGGCCACTGAGGGATAAGTAAACTAGATCTATCAGTGGAGCAAAGGCTCCCTCCTTGATGTAAGGGATGGGATTATCATCCAGACCAAGGAACCTCAATGGGAGTCCATTCAGCCTTGGCACGCTTGACAGTCGGTTTGACGACAGATTTAGGCTCTGAATGTGTAACATTTTTCCGTGCAGCTTAGTGGAGAGTAAAACAAGCTTGTTATGCGACAAATCCACACTGATCGGTTCGACATTAACTTTAGCAGCAAATACCTCCATGTCAAACTCCTTGAAGATATTGTGGCTGAGGTCAACATCAGCCAGGGGGAGGCCGAGGAATGAGCCCGAGGAGAGGCTCTCCAGACTGTTGTCGCTCAGATCAAGAGTCTCCAGATAACGTAACTTCGAGAAAGCATTGGGCGACACCTGAAAGAAAGCAGCAGTGATATTTTAGGGACAATAGAATATTTAGAAAAAAATTATCTTACAAGTATTCCAAAGGTTGTTTCAGTTTACCACCTAATATAAACCAAGTATCCCTAAAATGCTGAGTAATTTCTTTAAGAAAATTCTGCTTCCCCATAAAATGCAAAAACAAGTACCAGAAACATCTTTCAGCACGATAACGATGATAATCTTTCCACGATCAAATTTTGAAACAAGACAGTCATTTGGCATCACATTATGCAACCCAACTCTCCTTCTGTTAGCAAAACTGTACATGTTTCTATGATATATTTTTTCAATTGACATGCATGTTTTCTTGGCACTCATAACACTTACATTTTCTCATTTTCCAGCTCCAATATTTTACAAAAAGCAAGAAAATGGTATTAGACGATTAGTTACGACGCTTAAAACTTTAATTTCATAATATTTCACATCCTGTTGTCATTGGTTTACCCAATTCATACAAAAGTAAATAATTTCCTTTTCTTTTTTTTTAATTCTTGTACTGATTTGGCTTCTTTATTCTTCTTCATTCTTACTACACATCTATATGGTGTCTTCTGGTTCAAAGGATGCCCCCAATTTATCTCTTGCTACATTTCAGATGAGGTTATCTTCCAAATTGTGTTCTCAGGTTACAATATGGGTTATATGAATGAAAGAACAAACAAATTAATTAATGTGATCATTTCGTCCTACCCTTGTAATTTGGTTGTTGCTTAGATCCAAGCTGACAAGGGTGGTGTATCCAGGGCCAGCTAAAAAAGCATCAGTGAGTGGGCCCAAGGCATTGGAGGACAGGTCTAGGTGAGTAGTGTCTAGTGGAATACGGATGGGCATGGTGGTGCTGCGACTCAGGCCTCGGCAGTACACCCTTGTCAAGCTGAAGCTGTCAAAGAGGCCAAAGCTTTCCACCTCACAGCGGCAACCAGGGTGGCAGGAGTTGACAGCTGTGGAACGGGTGCCCGATAGCAGCAATGCCAGGCCGAGCCACAAAAGGAATGCCATTCTGATCTGCAGGGACGACAAGCATACCGTTTTCAGCAAAAAAAGATTTTAATTAACACCAGACCAGCGCGCGCGCACACACACACACACACACACACACACACACACACACACACACACACACACACACACACACACACAACACAACCTGTTGGTAATTTTAGAAGTTAATGGTGCCGTCCCTCCTCCAATGCCAAGATTCTGAGACAAAAAGGTTTTAATCATGCAACTTGAGTCATTTTTTTCTTCCTCTGCTTCCCAATGGCTGTGACCTAATTTCTTTGATCAAAGAGCTCATTTACACTTTCATCATTTTTAGGCGTCAAAGAACGGCTGTATCATGAATTAAATCTATTTTCAAAAAGCGCAATGAGCCTTCTTCTTGAGCTTTCCAGCTCAGGAAAAGGAGGCCCAAATTCTCATTGACTGAATCACAATGCCATTATGGTCAAAGAGGAACAAGTTAGAGATAACAGCAGAACGAGTAAATTAAGAGAAATCAAATGGCCAAATGTATTTTGCTAAATATACTTGAGATTGATCGTAATTGGGCTTCTTTGTCAGCAGCAGACTTAGTAACGTGATACCGTTCCAAGCAAATAAGGTTATAAAGCAAGTTTGAAACATTTTTCAAGACAGAACAAACATTAACCAATGTTCTTTTCTTTCAGTGCTCCCTAGGTTCCTTTGACAAGTAAAAAACTGGACAGAATGGAGGTCATTGGGGTCAATTTATGCAACTGGTGCACACGCACTCGCACGCACGCACGCACAAACACAACCACACGCGCGCGCACACACACACACACACACACACACACACACACACACACACACAAGTACGCCCTGAGAAGGAATATGAAAGCAGAGGTTAAGAATTGTGTAACAGATGGAAATACGCAATCATGGATGAACCGCGCAGCTATGACATTGCAAGATGTGTGTTTGAGATACATTAAGTAACCTTTTTCTGTACGAAAAATATATAAATTTGAAATAATGAGACTTTAGCAACACAAAATCGCTAATCTAATCTAACAAACTAAGGCTAAGCTTTGTACAGCCCCCACAGGATTGAGGTGGTTTTACTTTTACTTGTTTGTTTGTTTTTTGATTTGTTTTTTTCCTCTATGAGTGAAAGCCAATTCTTCCTATGCAACAAGGGCATTGCTCTTTGGAAACGTTTATTGACAGAATACTCTCGTTTGTCTTTTGAGCCAAACGTACTTTGAATGAGCGCGTCCAACCTACAGAAATACAAAGGTCATTCTTACAATACTAGAAAAAGTTTTATCGAAGAGGTTCATGAATGGTTAAATCTATATTAGGTGTATTGTAATGGGGGCCATGGAGGGGATTGTGTGCTTGTCAGAGTTCTTGTCTTAGAGCAGTTTCATTTGAGTATCCAATGGATTCATGTTGTTTATCCTGACTTATGTAAGAAGACAAGGTTATGTAGTCTCACAGTGTTGGTGAACCGACATACGCTGACTGATTACCGTGGCTCAAAGTCTACTGAGAAAGAACTTCCCACCCCTGTACACCATTTCTGCTGTCTTGACCCCTGAACTAGTGCCATCACCAGCAGGGTTTAGTAGAGTCAATAGTGTCTCATTCACCGCTGACAGATGCCTTTTAAATAACAGATCTTTTTCAAAATCTTGAGTCTGAGGTAATCCAAACTCACTCAATTTTGATTTGAGTCCAAGAGATATAACATTTTTGGCATTTTTTTTTTTTTTTACAAAATTGAGTATAAACCGCTTCTTCACGCAGTAGAGTACAGTTTTATCTAGTCTGGGGATATTGTTGGTGAGCTTCAGTTTAGCAGCGTAGGCAGCGCAAGGCTTCTCACGTGCTTTCTCTGCACAGCATGCTGCTCTTGGATATTTTTCATGTACTACAGGTACCTGGTGCTCGATAATGTTCACATGAAAGACGTCTTCAGTCATCCTGACAAATCAGATTGTGTTATAATATTCAAGCAACTGTAATAGATGTTACATAATAATTATGATAATTACATCATCCACCCTGTTCAAGTTGTTCAGCTTCTAACAAAACCCTGCAGAGATCTGCCTGGCCACAAAACAATGGAGCCACCGCCTCCAGACAAAACATGGGAAGCTGCCAATAAAACCAAGTGCTGGTACCTCTTCAGCAGCTCATCAGCCCAGTGTGGGTCTGTAGCCATGTTCTGACCGTACCTCCTTTCCTTCCTGCAGCCTTTTCTCCATCTGTTGTTAACCAAGGAATGTAAACTCTTTGCACCAGGTGTTTTTCACAACCTCAGGTTAATACATCTCGCCACACGAACAGCTTGCGGTGCTGCCTTTGAGTCATACGCATTCTAACGACTGCGCTTTCTTAAGTGCAACAACAGTTACTTTTGCAAATCCCTCGACTGAACAATTGGTAACAGCCTGTGAAATCACGCTCAGACACTTTCTCACTTTCAGATGACTTTCCACACCTATTTTTTTTTTTATCTTGGGAACAGAGTGAACCAACTGTCTTCTGAGGATCATTGGCCATTGGCTGTTTATTTATTCACCAAGCTACTTCTGATGTATTCAGCAACTGCCACCTTTCATCCCAGGTTTCATCGTTGCAACTGTGCCAACGATTGCCAAACTCACTTAATTTGATTGACTGTTAGATGCGGAGGACATCTGTCTAAGCACGCTAAAACTGAATCATACAGCAATATGTTTGTTTAAAATAATACAAATATAGAAATTCCAGGATGGCCCTCTGTGATCTAGAAATTCCAGGATGGCCCTCTGTGATCTAGATGCAAGAAAACATGTCAACAGTAAAAGTAAGAGATGCAATTCAAAAAGGATACACAATGAATGTGCTTATTTAGCTCTCACGTTCCGCATATTCATTTGCATCAATGCCAAACCTAATTTAGCCCTGGAGTATTTCAGTATCCCATAGCGCTTGGAGGTATTCTTCGCATTAGACCACTCAGTCTCCATTTAATCATCAAGTTGAGGGCTGAAAACTGTGTAATTAGAAGATGGATGCCTTGGCTAATCCCTTTACACCAAATTAATGCAAAACATTGGAGGGAGGGCACAGAGTTTATATTTGAATTGATGGCAAGCAACTGTTTTAAAGCAATTAGGCTGCAGTGGGGCACCTAAATTTGTGGTTGATAAATACATTTACACCCATACACACCAAATAAGTGGAAGAGAAAGGGGAGAATGTCAAAGGATTAACTCAAGATTGGGTTAACCACAAAATATTAAGGTAAGAGTGAGAGACTTAAAACTATCATACTTGCAGTAACCCAACTTAACGGTAAATTGCCTTTCTATTATGTGTCTTATAATACTAAAGACAACCTGTTGGACACCAATAAAATAGAATGTGTCGCTACAGAACACATTCCTCACAACCAAAAAAAATACATCCAAAAAGCAGCGGTCCTGAACAGTTTCTGTTGACTCTAACACTTTACTTGACCGATCATCGATCAAATAAAGTACTTGTGCTTTTGCTCTCTACAGACTACTTTTACTTTACTTTTTAACCCAAATCCCCTAGTATATTTGACACAATGTTGAAACATATATAATTAAAAAGCATGAATTGTTTATTTCTTTTCATTTATCTATTTTCTCAACACAGATAGTACTTGATGGTCACTTCATAAATGCCTTGCCCCCCCCCCCCCCCCCCCCCTCCTTTCTTTTTTTTGTGTTTTTTGGTTTCTGTTCTGCACTGTGATCGCGTCC
>CAAKHD010008493.1:7500-56344 GCA_901007705.1 Fistularia tabacaria | reverse complement strand
TTTTTTTTTTTTTTTTTTTTTTCAAACAAAAAAATTTTTTTGGTTCTCCTTTATAAACACCCTTCCCCCCCCCCCCCCCCCCAAATTTTTTTTTTTAAAGTTATTGAGTTCTCTAGTCTGCTGAAACTGCCAGCTTCACAATATGATCCTCCTCAAATCTTATCCTTTTTTTTGCCAATTCTGGCTGAACACCTCTGTTGGCTCTCAGGCTACCATTCCCCCCGGAAAGTAAAAGTTTTTGAGGGCGTGTACACGGTGCACGGCAGCGGGCACCTCAGATCAAATTTCCCCAAGCCGTACGTGGCACGCAGGGTCTGGTTCTTTCTGTATTTCTATCTTCCTTTTTTTTAAATTTCTTTCTTTTTGCAGATAGAACTGCACATTTGAGAGACGATGGCTCTTTCGAAAAGACGCCCTCGTATCAGCCCCGCCCCTTTCCAGCTGTCAATCACAGCCCCAGCACGTCCACTCAGCGCGCTAGGGTCTCGCAGGAGTTCGCACACTTGATGGAAGTCGGTTTTCAAGTGTGTGTGAGGGGGGGAAATATTTTCGTTATAAGACCCCGGTCGGTTAAGACTGGCTTCACCAGGGGCGTTTTCTTCAAACAAGAGTATGAAACCCGATCCAGCCGACCAGAGGTCCGCCGCTCCGCCGTGTTCCCGACCCCGAGCCCCTGCGGAAGCTTCGGTCTGTCAGCTGTCTGATATAAAAAGTTAGCTTGGAGAAACGAGCGTCCCCAACTCTCAGGTAACTTACTTGCCTCTCATTCCAGACCGTCAGCTACTTCGGGCAACTTTTCACTTCACCGCTCCCATTTTGCGGACCATCCCGCTGCGCAACGCTCGTCTGCCCGGGTGCCTTGTGTGTGTTTGCTGTGTACCAGGAGCTCGGCCGGTCCCCGCCGTCTGTCTGCTAACCGCCGGCCGGAGTCCCATCTCATATAGCCTCGCTCGGCCGGCCCCACTCGTTTTACCGCTCTGCAAATTCGCTGATGTAGAAACGGAGAGAACTTCCTGTTGGAACCTTTCAAAGTAAAACCCACTTTCCGCAAATTCCAAAAACGGTTGCAATCGTTTAAGTAAAATAATTATGTATGATTTTTTATAAATGAACCAAATTTTGTTAGTTTTTTTCCCCTTAGCTTACTTGTTGTCCTCCAGTCACTCCAGTTGTTTCCATGAATAAATGTATACTGCCTTTTGTAGTTACCCTTCTCAAAACTACCCTTAACCTTAATTCCTGCTTTTTTTCTTCCCATTTACACATTTTTCGCACCTACTCCCGTCACTCAGCTATCCTACATCTAGGGTCTCTACAGCTGCAACCTAAAATGTGTTACATACAATTCTGTGATTCCTTCACAGAGATGAATTTGCGAGGGTGCGTCGTTTGGATTTTATTTTGAAAATCCAGGCGTATGTTTTCCGGGAACGATCCATCTGTTACTGGATGTTGCCTATTAAATTTTGTCATTTTGTCCGCTATCGGGTATCACGAAAAACACGAAAAATTAAACACACATACATTCAATAAAAGTGAAGTAATCTTCATCGATTAATATACATATCAAGTAAATTATTTCAATTATGAATTTAAAATGCATTTAACTGATAACCTTTATTACAGTGTTGATTAAGGTTGTGTTTTCCCTGTGACAAGTTTTTATCTCTTGAAAATTTTTCCAGCTCTGCTGCAGAATTCTGCAACTGGCAGCTCTGGTTTATAATGACAATGCTCCTAAATGGCGTTAAGCAGATGGTTGAAGTGTTGGGGTTTTTTTTTTTTCAGTTTGGTATTGTGGTGCCTGGCGAAAAAATGATGACGGAGCCTTGGAGTCGTGGATAAGTTCACTTTAATCAACAAGCATCAATCCTTCAAAACAGAACACAGCGCACTTCCGGGGCGCATATATTTCCCTGGCTTAAACCAGCCCCTTGTCCCCTGGGGTGAGAGGTCATGCCCCTCAGTGTCCACCATACATCCCCCCAGTTCCCCCGAGTTACCCCGAACACCCAGAAGGGACCCTGGAACACAGACTCGTGCCTCACGGGAGGCCTGATCGGCCTGCCATAAGGACTGCGTTGTTCCCTGGTTGAAACAGATAAGGACACCGGACGCTGGACCCATGGAGGCGCCACCAGGGTCCTGGACGGAGGGCGACCACAGTCGGGAGCCTGGGCAGGTAGCAGAACTTCACCGGCCACCCTGTGTGCTGGATTCAGCCGATCGAGCGACACCCGCTCTCTACACCTCGAGAACCCGGAACAGCCTAACGTACGGGGCCTGAAGAGGCAAACCCTGAGCATCATGTCACACAAACACAAACTGAACCGACATGGTACAAAGGATCGTAGGAAACAGTGGTTTGCGGGGCCCGGACACCGAGGGCCAGGGGGCCCCACCAAAACTGCGGTCGGACGGGGAGGGGAAGCGGATCTCTCAGGCAAAAACTCTCAGGCCCTCAGCGGCTGGCCAAGAAACAGCTTGGTGGGCGATGCGCCGCGGTCGCCCTTTGGGGCTGAACACAGCCCCAGCATAACCCACGGTAAACGGTCCAGCCAGTTGTCGTCTGAGTGCGTGGCCCGCAGCACCGCCTTGAGGGACTGGTGCAACCATTCACACAAGCCATTAGTGGTACACTGTCGTACAGTGTACCATATCTCCCAATGACCCAGCCAGTGCCTCTAGAGTGCTGATACGAACTGCGGACTCCTGTCTGAAGTGATGGCGAACGGAGTGCTGAAACGGATGACCCAGGAAGAGAGAAACGCCCTGGACACATCCAAGGTTGCCATGGAGGACAGCGGGACGTCCTCCAGCCACCTGGTGGTCCGATTGACCACCATGCTAACATCGTGTATCTTGCAAGATACAAGATGCAAGCTGGTAAGCGGCCACCCATTCCTTGATATGCTTACGAATGCCAGGCCAGACGAACTTAACACTCACCATTTTCACCAACGGCCGGTTGCGAGAGGGAGTGCACGGAGTCGAAAGCACGCTGACGCCGGGCCACCAGAACCATTGGGCGGGTACAGCTGGTAGAGACGTCACAGAGGAGGTCAGGACCACCTTCCTGCACCACCACCTCCTCCAGCTTGAGGCCCATGTGCGCCAACTTCAGGGCAAGAACGTTGGGGTCGCTGGGCTGGTCAGTGGCCATAGCCGAGAAGTCCATGCCGACATGCACGGGGCACACAAGCGCACGCGACAGGCAATGTGCAACAGGGTTGGACTTCCCTGCCATGTGCCAAATGTCCTTGTAAACTCTGAAATGGCCGCAAGATTTCGCTGTTGGTGGGCGGACTATGGCTCAGCCACTTTGGACATGGCAAAAGTTAACGGCTTGTGATCCACATACGCTGCGAATGAGCGGCCTTCCAGAAGAAAACAAAAATGACGCGTCGCCAAATGCAGGGCCTCCCTGTCAAAATTGCTATACTTGCGTTTTGCTATCTTGGGGTTTGTGGCTAAAGAATGCAAAGGGTTGCCACATATTCACCACCCACTGCTCAACCATGGCCCCAACGGCAATGTAAGAGGAATCGGTTGTTTATGCTATGGATGCCTCGGGTGCTGGATGACCCAGAAGGGCTGCGTTAGCCAGGGCGTGCTTAGGTCTGTCTAAAGCCTGAAACCGTTCCGGAGTCCAGTCGACTGTCACTCCCCTGCCTAGACAGCAAAGCCCTGTAAAGCGGTTGAAAGAGGTTGTTAGCATGAGGAAGGAAACGGTTGTAGAAATTCACCATATATACCCAAGAAGTCCTGCAATGCCCTGACTAAGGCCGGGCGGGGAAAATCAATCACCGCTCGCACCTTCGCAGGCAACTGACAGGCACGGGGGAACGCAATACCATGCATTGCTGCCGAATCTGCGGTGGAAGAAACAGAGGTCAGTACTTCAACTCCTCGGGGTGGCCACACTGGCCGCCATGGCTGAATTCGTGACTCCCGGCAAAATCCGCGGGGCTTCCGGCGCCACACTCTGGATGGTGAACTGCTTCGTTGTCAGCAGGACACAGTTGGCTTCCTCCACCAAATCCCGGCAGTCACCGGGGCCGGACACCTGGAGTTCGCCAAGATCACGTACAATGCAGGTAGAAGTTGGCGCAGCAGGACATGTAACTCTGCGACAGACAGGCTGTACCTCCAGAGTTGGAGATTTTTAAGCGCGTTGTATCTACCATTTTGCGGGGGGTCGCGCAACAGTTCCATGGCTCGCCGTGTTGACCCCTGGTCCAGTGTCGCGACAGCCAAAAAGTACCTGCCGTCATCTGCAAAAATTCCCCGCAGGTGGAAAAATGCTTCCACATGCTGAAACCAGGCAGCCGGGTCGCTCTGCCAGAATTCCTGTAGACGGAATGTCACGGTGGGTGAGGATGGCTGAGCGAGTTGAGGCGATATGGTCGAGGTGGGATCGCACACTTCCTCGGGCTTGGGGATGACATGCTCCTTCTCAGTTCAAAGCAGGAACTCTGTGCTCTTCATGGTCCCGTGACCCTGCATCCGGCAAAGCTGCTTGGTCTGAACGCAGCAGCTCACGCCACCATTGTAGTGCCTTCAGGGCAAGCACTGGTATTTGACGAGGACGTCGCGCAGGTACCTGCATGAGTTGGACGGGTTCCCGGGGTCGAGCAAGTAGCAGACCAGTTTCAGATATCTCTGAGGCCACATCACGTCAGAGTCACCAATGTAGTGCTCCACTCATACACCGGTGGCCAAAGCGAGAGGTATTTTTTAATCGTCAATTAACTGAGGTTTATCATAGCCACCTCAACTTTGAGCAGAAATGTCCAAAGATGTTGATGATTAGACAGTTTTTTACACTCAAGTGTCACCATGGCAGAGACAAACTCTAAAGTTTTCCCTTGAATGACTGCTTGACACTGACCTGACATAATCTCGGCCCCAAGACATTTTTGTGTCAATATTTACACTTAAAATACAAATAATGGAAAGAGCAGATGCGCACCAAAGCCTTTATGTGCTTTTGGTTGTTTGACAACAACCAACAGAAGTCAGCAGCTTGAAACATCAACCTAGGTATTTTCTTGTTCGTATTTGCACTTGGTTATTGCAGAAGCAGAGTGTAATAGGAAACGTATGGTTTTAGACTTTGATGCACAATGGGTCAAGTTTGGTTGGATATCTTGAAACACAGAGGATGGTCTATTATCATGAATTATGGCATGGCCCCATTTTGATATTTTAATATGAAGTGCGACCTTCATCGTGCACGGTTAAATGTTTACAAACGTGGCCATGTCACAAAGTGTGCTTTGACTAACAACATCTACAGGAAGAGATCTTAAATCTGCCAACAGTGTGACCTTCTGGCAACAGGGAAGAGCCTTGTCTATGCAAATTCAATATGTCTCCACAACTGCTGCAAACATGGACATGCATTAATGTGGAAGGGCGTGTTCATCCCCGGCTGCAAATTGAACTGAATCTTTTAATGACCCTTGAATATTTGCGCTTAACTGTGTAGACTGAAATGGGTTACGGGGAGACTTTGACACAGCAATTTGCAGATCAGTTGCCTTTGTGCTTATTGAAAAGGTGGGTGATTTAGCACGATCCATTGCATCACTAGTACAACAACATTGCCACAGTTGAACTTCCTAGTGTAGTTTATAAAGGCAAAAAGCTGGTGAAATGAGTAGAAACTGCCACTGACCAAATGAGCGATGTCTTTAACTGTCTTGAGGCAGCACTTATATTGACTTAGCCTGAAATTGTCCCCTGTCTGTACCAAATCAACAATATTTCCACTGAAGTTGTCATGTGTTCAGTGGCCAATATTTTTCTTTGGTGTTTGTATGCGTTTCCCAGCAAGTACAACAAAAAAGGAGGTGGCATTCACGATCCACTAGGAACATCACAATGCTGTTTTACCTGATGGATCAAGTTTTTATTTCAGATGGGACAAAACAATTAGATTGAAGAGAAAAGCAGTGAAAGTGGAAAAAAAAGACTTAACACGAATTGAAATTTTGATGATTTAGAAAGTTTTTACTAAGTATTATGAATGTCAAATGTCTGCTTGAGGACATCTCTTCAGGTTAATATTTGCTAATGGTCTAACTAACAAGGCCTCTTTCAGTTGGAGAATGTGAAGACGTGTCACACGGAATACTTCTACTGTGCAATACAGCGGCGAGGCATGTAGAGAGTCATGCACACGTGTATAAGATGACCACATGCACCAAAACAGGTGCTGAGGTAAATCATATATATATATATATATATATATATATATTACAAGATCCCCTTCTACCTGTATACCTTAAACAGATAACAGACATTTTTATTGTTTTGTTTAAATTGTTTCTTTGGATCTATATTCTGTGTAGATTTATATGTCTTTACATTGTCCTTGAGTGTTTGATCAGGAGCCTTAAATAAATTGCATTATGCCATTCTTCTTCTTCTTCTTATTATTATTATTATTATTATTATCATTATTATTATTTTTACTTTGCCACACAAATAATTTTCCACCAAACATAAACTGTGTAGTCAGGGATTTCTGGAGAAAGCTAGAGGGTCTACTTGGCTCCTTTAGCTGCTTCTCCAGAGTGATGCCACAATTTGTTGTTTTTGCTTTTAAATGTAGATGTAACACCAACAAAAATATTCTCCTAAATGTTATAGTCTATTAATGTACTGTGGTCCAAATGCTTTTTAGCAAGTGAGCTCTGACTCAGGTCGCTTCAGTTTACAAATATTACCTCAGTCATATTTGTTCACAGTGTTTGTCATCTGACAGAACGTTATTTAAATATTGTAAATTATTTTACATAAGTGTTTCTTTTTTGCCCTCCTTATAGGCTAGTGCTGTATATTGCAGTTTTTTCTATGGTCTTCATGCCATACTAAAACAATCTATCACCAAATAATTTGCATTGCTAGTAAGAAAATGCTGTGCTATACGTTTATTTTTTTCTAATTCTACGTATAAATAGTTTATGGGTTTTTTTTCAAGGGGCTGCAAGATCCTCCAACTTTTTAAGCTAAAGCTATAACTTTAAAACCACCTTGGATCACCTTGGAAAAATGAATCATTACAAAGTTAGCTGTTCTCATCACATCAAGAACACTTGACTTTTATTGCATTCATGATTCTTATTGTACATGACACAAAGATTTAAAACTAAACAGCAGCACATAAAGTGACTGAAATGGCCAGAAAGCTCAATGCATTGAAGGCAGTTAAATAAAAAATAGGTGAAAGAAATAACAGGGATATGACATAAATTCAGTACATACACAAATAATAGAAAGACTTATGTTGGCTGATTCATCGCTCAATGAAAACTATCTTTGATATCTCGTGATATGTATACTATTGTAAACACTATTTTTATATTTTCCAATCAAGAATTTTCACTCTGTGGGACATGTATCTTTACCAAGGTACAGGATCTGAACCTCCTTAAAATACCCTCTTGCATAAACCAACTTGGGTGTATAGAAAATATTGGGGCAAATGCAAAGGCAATAAAGTTCCTTGCAATTATCAGAATGTACCACATATTAGACCACTTGAGCTCCTTTTGAAATTCTACATGACTTCTGAAAATGATCCCATGAACACCCAAAAAGTGTTTCACAACGCCCATGGGCTCAGGTCCACCAGTATGGGAACATCTACTTTAAGGGGCCATTTCAGTCGTTAAATAAAATGCTGTGCTGGCGGCCCTTACAGATGGCAGTCTGAATGTAATAATTGGACTTTTAGAGAAGTTATACAACTTTTCTAAACTGTAATCATTTTTTCTGGGATAAACTCGTAATGTGGCAACTCCAGGAGCTTGCAATCAAGCCCCACCTTAGACCCTGGCTCCAGACGGGAGCCCGAGTGACCTAGACATGCACATGCGCCCCTTGACCACAAAAAGGTGATTGCTCTCGGAGGAAATGATTGTCAGCAACAACAGTGCAGCGTGTACCACTTTTGAGTTCTTCCACTAGATGGTGTGAGAGTTAAAAACATCCTCAAATATTTGCACTGTCTCCAGCTGCTTTTTGGAGGCGACCAAATTTCAACTCCCGCCATGATATAATAATATAACAGAAAATGCTGTTTTTCATGAATTAATTGGTCAGATTTTTGTATACTTATGTTTGCATGTTGTTTATATTTTTGTTTGTTTGTTTTTTTTGAGTATGTGTTGCATCGAGTTGAAGATGGTTACACAAGAAAGTCTTGTGAATTGTGTTGGCCTATTAGAATGACTTGATGCATACAAGCCATTGACTCAATTCACCTTCCATCTCCTCATTCATTCATTCACTCTGTTACATCTGTAACAAGTCATATTTCATAACTCATCTCTCTAATATATCTTTATTCTTAATTTAGTCTTTATTTTTTTAACTTCATTTTATTTCTCGTTTCCTTGTCCAGTTGCACTCAGACAGAGAGAGCAGAATAAGGGGTTTGAGTTAATTTTGAATTTTTGTTTCTTTACTAATTTAGTGTATTTATTAATTGATCTACAAACGCATTCATTCATTATCTATATCGCTTATCCTGCGTGTTTGCAGAAGATGCTTAAGCCTATCCTAGCTGTCATTGGGTGAGTGGAGGTGTTAACCCTGGACCGATTGGTAGCCGATCACAGGGCCACATACGGACATGCAACCATTCACTCTCTCATTCACACATCGGAAATGGAAAATGGTGCCCACTTATAGAGCAGTTTAATCATCTTGCAGTTCCACGTTTTACCTTGGATCATATTCACACACACAGTCACACACAAATGGTGGCAGAGCTACCATGCAAGGTTTTAACCAAGCTAACCATTCACCCTCTCATTCATAAGTCTGGGCAATTTAGGGTCTGCCATTAACCCACTCTATGTGTTTGGACAGTGAGAGGAAACCAAAGAGCCCAGAGGAAACCAACACAGGAAGACAGGAAGAACATGCAAACTCCCTGCTACAGGGGGCATAGGCCTGTTGGAATCAAACCAGGACCCTTCAAGCTGTGAGGCGGAAGATGAATGACTGCACCACCGTGTATCGACAAACTATTTTTCAATTTTCATTTTACTCTGATTTAACTGTCTTTTTCAAAAGTATTAGCAGTCCACCTATGGGAGCAACATTAGGCATGCTGTGTTACTTTTCTCACTGGCTGGACATTGCACTGTGTCATCATTTCTGTCCTCTATTCCTGGACGCAGGACAGCAGTGTCAAGGTGTTACGTTTAAGAGGCTCAACAGATTATCCGGGATATGGGTCAACAAAGGTGGAATCAGTCTGCAGGGCCGCGCACACCGTGGTATACCTGTAAGCTCACACAAACATATTCAAAGTTCCTAATTTATTGCCCCATAGAGTCCAACAGACAGGTGTGACTTGTTATGGCAGCTATCTCATCAGAACACTTACATTCCCCTGACAAATCCTAATAGTTTAGTAAGACTGGCAAACAGACCGGCTAAAGCTGGACATGATCACTTTCTCTTTCTTTCTCACTCTATTGCCCAACTTCAGGCATAGACGCAGCTGCAGCCTGGTGTTGGTTGAATATTGACTTTCCACCATTTTGTTGTTTCCCCAACTTTTGCGTGGATATGGACTCAAACATAAAATATATCTTTACTGTATTCACTTGCATCCCCTGATGGACTGCAGTGAATTTAAACATCAATTTATTTTGTTCTTAAGGACACCAATATTATTTGTAACAAGACAAGAAGGAAAACTATGCTACAGAATATGAAGCCACCACAATATGGTATATTTTGTAATATGATTTCCAAAATCATCTCAAAATTGAAGCAAAGAATTAGCAATTTCGAGTCACCGAGATAGTTTTGAATCATGCTTTAGAATGTAAGGTAATGCAAACTTTATTTTAGCAAGTGGAGACAAATGAAGGCAGGGCATCAGGAAGCTCTGAAACGGTAAATTACAATAAATCATGGTTATTTGTAAATGTCCAAATAGTCTGAAATACGATTCCAACAAATGAACCTGAAACCAATTAGTGAAACACCGCATTTTGTTCTATTCAGCTTTCCAAATAGACAGTACACACCCCCTTTAAAACTCTAATATCCAGTTGATGTTGTAGTAACCCCTGCTGTTAGTGGCTGATTTGCCAGGCATGCATCACCGGCTGAGGTTATTCAAAAACAGCTGAAAAGACTGACGCAGGCCATTTGCCACCGGAGACCCACTGGGAGAGCCCTTCGTTAGCCCGTCTTTAATTACTCCCACTCCTCCTGGGTTCAAATTGATTTAATCTGTGGGAGTTGCTGCTACCATATTGGACCAATTAAAGTAGAGTTCTGGAGTCTGTGCAATATTACAGCAGGAATCTCCAGGGCAAGAAAAATGACTCTGCTCCGCACCTGACAAAATGTTTATGTCCTTAACCTTTATCTCCAGAGCGGGGAAATTAACAAGATGGTTTTTCATTACATTGAATTAACCAGCTGTTGTTTAATCATATCAACGGCTCACCAAGAAAACTATACACCTGCAGGAGTGTTTTGAAATAATGGGGGAGAGGAGAGGGGGGAAAAGGCCTAGGCTTTCTAGCTTGCATGATAACAAAGCTTTTAGAGTAGACTAAGGCCTGTGTTCAATCCTCTTATATTGTGCCTCACTGAAAATGGATTAGTGAGTAACACCTACGTTTTGGCCCCTGATCACTTTGAAGGATTTGATTGAATGGGCCCTCAGCTGACAGCCGTCCGTGTCCGTCCATACAAACGCCTCTCCGTTGCCAATTTATTGGATTAATTTTTTTTTCTTTGGGGGGTGAACATTGCTCTTATCGATTTCATGTACTTCTACTTCTTCCACGCACAGTTATGATTCTAGCGTCGACCGTTCAGATAGGCGGTCTGTCGGCGGAGACGCAGGGGGGGCATCCGGGGCTGCGGGAAGCCGGTCGCTCTCCAGGGTGTTGAAGTTGCCTCCCGGCTCCGCCCTCCGCCCGTCGGCCACCAAACGCGATGCGTTCTCGCCGAAGCGGCTCTCCGGATGCCCGAGGTCGATAGGTAGTTTTTTTGGGGCGGGGGGGTGGGTGGGGTAGGGGGGGGGGGGGGATGGTCAGGTGGCGGCACTCCGGCCTGATTGTCTCATTGGACATCGAAAGCCGTCCGGAAGGCGCTAAAAAATGGTAAGTGTCAGTCATTATTATTACATATCATTATACCTCAATCGAATATTAAATATGTAATCTAGGGTTCTTATTTTTTTTAATGTGCAGGTTTCTCCAGTCAAACTGTCGAGTCAGTAGTGAACAATAAAAACTTCACTACAACAGAAGGACAATGCAACAGATTCCTCCCAATTTCAGAGGGCCGCTGTGGGAGTCCAGCTATCCGTGTGTCCCCATCATTAAAAGCAGATTGACTTTACCAACACTACCCTTTTATAACTTTCTGCTATGGGTCCTGATCGGACTCCTGACGTTACCTTGCTGTGTCCGCTGTTTGATATTCAAAGTGGGGGTCTTGGGACCCTGGAACTGCGACCCCGTGTACTACAGGGCCTTGCCGGCTGCAGCTGCAAGGCTCGCCGTGAACCGGATCAACGGAGACCTGAGTCTGGATTTAGGCCTGAAAATGGACTTTGTCTTGCTCCAGGAGCCCTGTGAAACATCCAGAGCTCTCACAGCGTTTATTTACTATGAGAAGATGGCGGATGCATTTTTGGGGCCCACCAACCCCGGGTACTGCACTGCGGCGGCCCTCCTGGCTAAGAACTGGGACAAGGCCATTTTCTCACACAGCTGCGTCAACTTTGAACTGGACCGGATCACAGGGTATCCGACATTCGCTAGGACCGTGCCGTTTCCTTCGGAAGTGTTGTTCATCGTTTTGAAGCACTTCAGGTGGGCCAACGTTGTGGTGGTCTCATCCAGAGAGGATATGTGGATGGATGCCGCTGGGAAGGTGGCGGCCGCCCTGAGGAATATGGGACTCCCCGTTGCCCTGGTTACATCTATCGGCACAAACGAGACAGATATGGAGAAGACGCTGAGGAAGATCCAGGCAGCAGGAGAGATCAGGGGTGAGTCGATGGCAAAGTCATGCAGATGTTTAAAGGGTGACATCAGCATATCTGATGTGCCGGACCAACGCCCCCACACCACCACCAGCTAATTTTCCATTAAAAAAAAATAAAAATCATGCCTTTTGTAATCCTATATGGCATCTGCAAGCCTCTCCCTCCAGTGCTTCAGTTGCAGGTTTTCTTGTGTCAAAATGCACACCGCAGTCATTAGAAATATTTTACAGTTTACTTCAAGTACAGTAAACTGTGTAGCAGTCCTTTGGCATAAAATGATACAACTTTGCATTCAAGTACTGTAGTTACATGATAGATGTTCATACATTTTTTTCTTCGCAAGCCATTTTACCATCACCCACTCTTGTGACCAAGCAGATTACTTGTGAGCTTGTTTTGTTGCTTATCATGACAAGATACTCTCCTTGGCTTATTCAGCCCAAAAGGCTGATGCAACGCTTCATTTCTTCCACTTGCCTGCATTAGTGGATGTCCCAAATACTCTTAATTTATGGATGTAACAGGATTTTACCTCCCCTACAGGCCAAAAATCTACTGTTCCCTGTGGAGTGGTGTACAGTGTGTAAAGTTTGGCAGCAGAGGACAAATTTTTCTTTACGACCCTCTGTCCTTACTGGACATGTTAATACGAGAGCGGGGCCAACATGCATGATTTGTGACATCACAAATGTTCTTGATCAAATCCTATTTGCATCAGAGGGATGAGGATTCTTAAGCCTTCAGGTTAAAGACACAGGGAGCAGAAATCTTGTCTCCAGCAGTTCAAATTGGAACCTCATGAGTATCATGTTAGACATGGAGTTTCTATTATATATATATATAATTTTTTTATTTATTTATTTATTTATTTATTTATTTTTATTTTTTTTTTCTTTATGCCTCCATGTCTGGAGAGGATTCCAATGTATATATAAGATAAGGCTGTTTATGTTTTTTTATGGCATTTAGTTGCAGTCATACATTTTGCACACAGTATTTTTTCATTTCTCTAAATGATCTTCAGAATAGGGATTAAGGCATTTTTTTAATGAATTATTGCAATGTTATTCCATATTCAGAAGCAATGTTCAGCAACCGCATTATTTCTACATGGAACCAGTGATAGTCCGGGATGATGAATTGTGAACATTGTACACTTGAGGAACCAGATAACTTTTTTGCACCTCTTTCTCCCCAATACCTTTTAATAGCACTGTCATATGAAATAATTGCATTGAGTGCACCAATGTTTTTTACTCCCATAATCAAGTGACATCTATTTGTTTCAGTTATCATCATGTGCATGCACTCTGTCCTGGTTGGAGGGGAGCAGCAGGCTACTTTTCTTCTTAAGGCACAGCAAATGGGTCTGACCTCAGGGAAATATGTTTTTGTGCCCTATGACACCCTCCACTACAGCCTGTCCTACACAGGCTCCTACTTTCCTCTGAAAAACAACAGTAGGCTTAGGGAGGCCTACGATGCTGTGCTCACCATCACCGTGGCATCTGAGCCTTTGTCCTTCATTGAGGCTTTTGCTGAAGCAAAGAGGACGGAGGAGGTGAAGCTGTCTGTGCAACCCGAGCAGGTAGGAACTATACAGATGGCACACCAAGGAATTCACCAAGTCCTGCTTATATTTAGCTATATTAGCATGGGTGTAACAATAATAATTCCTCACAATTTGGTTTGGTGGATGCATCTTGGCTTGCTGTTCAGTTTAATGGTGACATCGTGAATGTACAAAGAATGAAAATAATCAGAGGTGTAGCAATTTTCATTTTATCCCCTACTCACTTAACATTATGGCTTACAATTTATTTGATCTTAGTTTCTTCATACTCGTTTCCTAAACTGAAATTCAGAGCAAAATGTGGACATAAATATGGAAGTTATTTATTTTAAATTTGAAGGTAATTCCCTGTCATTTCTCAGGTCAATTTTAAACAAATATTCAAGTGATTTAGATACAATTTTTCTTTTTTAGCTTTTTTCTTTACTGGCAGTAAACCTAAAGGTCAACACTGGATTGTTCAAGCGAAACTTAGAAACATGCACCTGTTGTGTCACATATTACCAGTTTTTGTTTTTTTTCCTTCACAATATATTCTGTTACATACAATTATTTAAATCAGGACATATTGTGCGACAGCAAATTGCTACACATCAAGAAATTGCATATTCCACATTAACAGTAACAGAAATTTTCCCTGTATAACAATCCCTGTCTGTCTACTATATAAAAGAGATGGACAAAACACACAGCAGGCAGAGGTTTCCTCCACTTCAGCTTAGTTGGGAAACATAGAAACTGTAATTTTCTAATTTTGCTGTTCATGGTTAAATGATTCTACTGTTGGCATTGAACGTCGATGTATAATATTCCAGAAATGTCTGGGTTTTTCTTTGCACTATAATTTGACACATAATAAGCCAAACCACCATATACAGTATTTTGTCTTTTTATGGTGAACACATTGCTTTCTCTATACCAGACCAATTTAACAATTCTGAACCATTTTACTATATTTTTGATTCGGGCCACCATGAATAGTGCCTTTTATGAGTCTACATATTTCGGGCAGGTTAACCCACTCTTCGGTACCATCTACAACGGCATCTACCTGCTGGCCCAATCCATCCGTAATGCCAGGAGAGCAGGCATGCGGCTCTCGGGCTCAAACTTGGCCTACTTCACAAAAAACACAACCTTCAGTGGTTTCAACCAGAAGATCCAGGTGAACAACGGGGGTGACGTCAAAACCAGTTATGTCATTTTAGACACTGACAATACTGGGGACCAGCTGTACCCTACCTATGTTGTGAATGTTAAATCCGGAAAACTACAGTTTGCTGGGAGGTCCATCAATTTTCCAGGGGGATCCCCTCCGCCATCGGACTCCAGCTGCTGGTTTGTAAAGTCTGTTGTGTGCACGGGAGGTGAGAAGCTAAGAGTTGATGTCATTATAATTTTTTTTATAGTTTCATATAATGTTCCTTGTTAATACCCTTATTATATCTGGTATTGTACTTTGTGTGTTGTCATCTGCAGGTGTAGAGGTCACCCACATCATCATAGTATTTGCTGTCATCTTCTCTCTGGCTATTGTGGGTCTTGGTATCAGTCTTTACATCAGGTAACTCCAAATAGATTATTTTGAGGCCTAACCAGAGTTCTGTTCTCATGTTGCTTACTCCTCTCCTACAGTTTTCCCAGTAGATCTAGGTTGGTGACAAGATTCTCAAACCCTGTTGTGAAAGATATGTTTTTTTCCTCTGAAGGAGGGCATCTGAATTCACCCCTCAGAAGTAAACCAAAATGATGTCATTTCTGGAAGTTATGACCTATATGCCAACTTCCATATTTTTAGATAAGATAAACCTATGCATTCACGAGCAAGAGATCTTTTAGGTAGCACTGCACAATGTTGGACAGGGATCTTTGTGTCTGTCAAAACTCATTAAATGCAAATTCCAACCATTAAAAAAAATGTTTGTACACGTCTGCCACTTGTGCATGGGCAATGCTATAAACCAATACGTGTATTATGGAAACGTTAATGCTAGATAGAGTACTTTTAAAAGTCAGAGTTCTCTAAAACCATAAGTTTCTATAGTCGCCTTCATTACAATAATGGATTAAAATATTGAGTCACAACATTTATGACACGGGTTCTTGCAATATCCCTGCTTTGACACATTTATAGGTGACAATAACCAAACAACTTTTAAATATTATTTCCAAAATCAGTTTCACATCTTGTCACACTTTATTGGGATCAGTCAAAATCTATTTAGAGACCAAGCATTTTGAAAATGCTTTACGTATCCCTTTGCATTTATCCTACAAGTCTAATCTTTTCCTTGTTCATTATCTTTCTTTCCTCCAAATATGAGCACTGGGATTAACCTAGTGCTGTTGGTTAAATAGAGCTCTTCGTCTTTTTTGAATGGTAGGAGGAGACTCCAACAAATCCAGCTGATCAAAGGTCCCAATCGGATCTTGTTGACCTTAGAGGACCTGACATTCATCAACCCTCAGCTTAGCAAGAAGGTACGTGGCTCACCCGGTTATTAAATAAGGAATATGTCAAACTATAGTAGATGATACATACAGACTTTTTATCCTATTTTAGCAAACAATGTACTCAGTAAAGTGAAAACGGGTCAGTCTGAACACGTCTCTATACGCTGACCATAACGTCTGGTCGTAACGGCAAATGCTATTGGACTATAATATGCAGAAAGTGTACATCTTATCCATGAACTTACTGAGTTTAAAGCACAAATAAAGCAAGTGTAAAGATATGAACAACTTTGATAAGGGTCAAATTGTGATGACATGAGGAATTGGACAGATCCTCTCCAGATCCGCTGCTCTTCTATGGTGTTTAAGGAATGCAGCAGTCAGTGTCCACCCAAATTGGCACACAGAAGGAAAACAGGAGAACCAGCATCATGTTCAGGACAACCGAAGCTTGTTGATGTATGTTGGTAGTTAAGACTAGTCTAACCCAATCAAATAATTTCATTTTGATTCATATTTGGCTTTGTGGCTGCAGAATACTCAGGGTGACAGTGGTGACTCTTGTCCAGGGGTGTGCAATTAATTTTTACAAGGGCCCATATGACAAACCTGAACGCTGTTGGAGGGCCAAACCAACAATAACAGCAAAGCAACACACTTGTATAACATGAACGGAATAAATGTTTTGTCATTCATGTTCTGATTGACCTCACGCGGGCTGGACAGGGGCAGGTCTGCTCTAGTCCAATGAAGAGTTTTCCGACTGTACCTGTGTGAATCCAAGAACTGTGAACAGTGAAGCAGCCTAGAAATGCCCTCTGGTCTGATAATAAACTTTTATTTATGAACATGTATATGGTTCAGGTGCTTGTGCACTGCCTACCTGTAAAGGGCATCAACAGCAAAATGCACAATGACACGCGTGGAAACTGTTGGGGGCAGTGGGAGACGACGGTGGGGCGGTTATGGCTCAGTTGGTAGAGCAAAGGTCCCCCAATTGGAAGGTTGGCAGTTCAGTCCCTGGCTCTGTATGCCGAAGTGTCCTTGTGCAAGACACCGAATCCCCAGTTGCTCCCAACGGTTTGGTTAGCACCTGGCTGTGTGAAGGTAAAAATCCACTGTAAAGCTGTTTGGTATCACACGGTGATAAGTTGAGACCATTTGCTTTGGACAATGTTCTATCGGAAATCCTTTGGTCACACTATTTAAGGAGATGTGACTTTGAAATTAACTACATGGCCAACATTTTTTAACCGACCACATACATAGAAATGATTATTTATATGATGGCAGTTGGCTATTTGAACAGCATAATCCACAAATGGACCATATCTGCTTTTGAGGAACACAGATGAGCTAAATTTGTTGACTTTGCCTTTCACTAGATGTTGGTCCATTTGAGCAGTGGTTGGATGTACTGGACAAGTAAGTCAGATTCATGGAGGCCCTACCTTGCTACTAACAGGACTTTAAGGATCTGCAGTAACTTGGTTCCAAATTGCACATCACATGTTTGAAGGTTTACTGGAGACCTAACTTCAACAAATCAGAGCTATTGCAGTGGCCAAAGGGGTTTTCTGCCCAACATGGGGCCAATACATGCTGGTCATTATGTCTATGTTAAATAAATCTTGTCATTTCCTTGAAAGATACAGAAACTTAATTGTCCACATCCCTGACTTTGTCTGTTCTTCATTGATCCGGATTCTAATCTATATCAAGTCTTTTGTTCAATCTTTACAGAAAATCACTTTAGAGGATTTGAGTGAATCTAAAAGCGCTCTGGAGGAGAAATCCACAGACCGCTCCCACTCGCTAACCAGCACCCAGACAGTGACTCATGAGAGCACCAGTGTTGCTGTGTATGAGGTGGGTCAATGGACAGGAAGAATCTAATCAGACTTGGGAAAAACAAAGAACTGATGCAAAGTAAATATGCACCTAGTCACCTTTTTTAATGTGCTATGCAGTTTGTTTAGAAGGGGCTTTATGACAAGTATACAAAAATGACCACTCATATAGAATAGGATGTTATGCAGTACTGTTTGCATTTATATTTACACTATTTACTGAATCAATACAAATCTGAGAATATTATTATTTACTGCAAAACAGTGACACAAAACACATGTGGCCTCAAATAAAACTCCCAGTGAGGCATCTCAAAAGTATTTATGCTCTAAAGCTCGATGTCTATGTTGTCTCATAGTTTTTCTCGTGTTTTTCAGCAAATAATAACAGATCTGTGTTGTTCCAGGGTGACTGGGTCTGGCTCAAGAAATTTGAGGAGGGACATTTCAAGGAGGTGAAGCAGGGCACCACAAAGATTTTCACAAAGGTAGAATATTTTGAATGTCATTCAGGCACAAAATTTTCTTTTTAACAATGTAATTATATGGCTTGCTGAAAGACATTGTTAATTTATAAAAAAAATATATATATATTCAAAATCAAAAGCAGAAAATTATTTTGAGAAACTATATTTTCTCAGTACTAGCTGTAATAAAATATTTTCTTCTCTTTTTTCAGATGAAAGACTTGAGGAATGAGAATGTCAATCCATTCCTTGGCTTCTTTTCTACGGGCACTATGTTTGCTGTGGTGACAGAGCACTGTTCACGTGGGAGTCTGCAGGATCTGCTTAGGAACGAGGACGTCAAGTTGGACTGGATGTTCAAGTCCTCTCTCGTGCTTGACCTCATCAAGGTAAACGGCAACATACTGCTGATGCCTTAAGGAGGGACACAGTGCTAAATCATGCATCAGTATGGAAAAATGGGCAACACGGTGGCCTTACTGTAAGGATGTGTCATTGGAAATAATAATGTATACTTTATTCATCCCCATTGGGAAGTTCATTCTCTGCATTTAACCCATCATGGATGAACCATGAGCAGTCGGCATGCCGTAAAGCAGCGCCAGGGGAGCATTTAGGGGTTCAGTTTCCTGCTCAACAACACTTAAACACACAAGGAGGAGCCGTGAATTGAATCAGGAATGTTCGGTTCCAAGGACGATGGCTCTACCTCCTGTGCCACGCTGCCCTATAATAATATGTCAGTGATGTGAGCAAGACCTACTGTCTTTTACATAAGGCAATGATACATTGCTAATAAAATGCAGGTCCTTGGTTCAATTCTGCAAGGCGGCCTTTCTGTGTGGAGTTTGCATTTTCTCCCCATTGGTCCAAACACAAGCATTGGGTACATTGGAGACCCTGATTTGCCCGTATGTATGAATGAGAGAGTGAATGGTTGAATGCCTCTATTTTGGGCCCTGTAATTGACAGCCCAATGTTCCAGGGTGAACCCTTCCTCTCGCCAAATAACAGCTGGGATAAGCTCCAACCCAACCCCGTTTTAGTGGTATGGAGAAAGAATGAATTATTATAGATAAATGTAATCAGCTGTAGAAACTGAAACATCGGCAGAAGTATGTTTAATGTTCTACTAAGTAGACAATGAACTGATAGAAGTGACCTTCAGGTGTACCTTGAACTGTTGTCTGAATAAATTAAAGAAATGTACAAAGAATTCCAAACCCTGACTCCGCAAGGGTGTACTACCTTGCATTTCTGTGACTGAGAGGCACAGGAGTCGAGGGAGTTTTAAGAAGACAATAGCTTTGAGGTATATTTAGAATTGCTAATTAAATGCAAATGTGTCTTGAAAAAAAGTGGGTTATATGAGTTTAAAGGAACTATGTACTGAAAACCTGGTATTGAGAAGTAAAGAGAAGAGTTTGAGAGAGGTCAGAATTCAATCAATTTTTCAAATAATCTTGAAAAATATATATTGATATTCATCTGACATCCTAGTTAAGTCTAGGACAAACAGGAACTACCCTTTCCCCTGGGCATACCCTTGTGAATAATTTCTGTTCTAACATTACTTTAATTACTAAAATAACCGACACACTGTGCTTCCAGGGTATCAAATATCTTCATCATCGGGAATTCCCCCACGGCCGGCTAAAGTCACGGAATTGCGTGGTAGACGGGCGTTTTGTGCTGAAGATAACTGACTATGGTTTTAATGAGCTGCTGGAGTCTCAGAAAGCTCCTATTGAAGAATCTCCACCTGAAGGTAAAGCAGAGAATTATCCCAATCCGTTCCATGGGCAGATGAGTGTACACTCCACTGCTTCAAGAGAGTCATTGACTCTTATACTCAAAACCCAAAATGTTTATTTAAAGTTGGTCATTATTGGTAAATTGCATCAAATCCAACTGAGAACCTTTGCTTGACACCTCTCAGATCTGTTCTGGACTGCTCCGGAGTTTCTGAGGGATGTTGCAAACTCTCGTAAAGGGACCTTCAAGGGAGACGTGTACAGCTTTTCCATTATACTCCAGGAAGTGGTGGTCAGAGGGCCACCATACTGCATGCTGGGTCTACAACCTGATGGTCTGTATTGATCGCGGAGAGGAAGCTGGACTGACATTACTGTCGCAACATTTATCTCAGATTTTTGGATTTTGGCATGTTGTTAAAGTCTTGTTATTCATATGCGGCAGAAGAGCTGATATTCACAAGTTTCATAGAGTGTAAAACTGTAAAATATCTTCCTCCCTTTGCTCCTCTCCTAGAAATCATCCGTAAGGTTAAGAAGCCTCCTCCAATGTGCCGCCCCACTGTGGCCCCGGACCAGGCTCCTCTAGAATGCATCCAGCTGATGAAGCAATGCTGGAGTGAATTACCTGACAGAAGACCTACTTTTGATGAAATCTTCGATAGGGTTTGTTTTGTTCATCAATTATCATTTTCTTATAACTTTAGATAACTTTAGATTACCTTGTATATTTGCTTAAAGATAAATACTTTTTACCCAAGTGTTTAACTCCACAGTACATTAGCATATACGTAGTACTACATCCAGAAAAGTCAGATCCTATCAGCAACGTAGAAGAAAAATGCAGAAAAACAAAAGCTTGGTTTATGAGAAATCTCTGGTTGTTAAAGTATAATAAAATAGTAACAGTTTTCTATATTTGTTTACAATTAGTTCAAAATCATAAATAAGGGCAAGAAGACCAACATAATTGACTCCATGTTGAGGATGCTGGAGCAGTACAGCTCCAACCTGGAGGACCTCATCAGAGAGCGGACTGAGGAACTTGAGGTGGAAAAACAGAGGACAGAGAAGTTGCTGTCTGAGATGCTCCCACCGTGAGCAAGCACCCACACCCATTGACACAAAAAAACAAATTTGAATTTAACATAACCAATGGTCAAATACAAACACGTTCAACCAATTGTGTCCCTTAGTTCTGTGGCTGAGGCTCTGAAGACCGGCGCCACGGTGGAGCCAGAGTACTTTGACCAGGTGACAATCTACTTCAGTGACATTGTGGGTTTTACTACAATCTCCTCACTCAGTGATCCCATCGAAGTGGTCGACCTCCTCAATGACCTCTACACCCTGTTTGATGCCGTGCTGTCCAACCATGATGTTTACAAGGTCAGAGAGCATGAGCCGATTAAAGCTTACACTCACCTTTTTTCCCATTGAGGATGCTTTTGACATGTAGAATACTATTTTCTGCCATACAGCAATGTCAAAGGGGTGCATAAGGGCCAAAGATTAAGACATAAAAGTTTGTTGTTGTTTTTTTCTAAATATGGCCAAAACATAAATTTTTGTACTGTTTAGCATTAAGGGTCTTGTATCAAAACAATATTATAACTATCATGAAAGGAAGAAAAAGGGTACTCTTTTTATCATCATTATTGTATGTATTAAAAAATGAATATTAAATTCTCAGAATAAAATTCAAATACCAAGTTCAGGGTTGTGCATTAAAGAATAGACATTAAGTTATTGATGCGATACAACATATCATATCAGCGATAAAGGCCACTAATATGATTTGAGAAACCAGAGAAGGTAAGGAGAAGTGTCAAAACAATATCCAAGACATATTGATTTGTTATCTTATTTCATCACTCTATGGCTAATAATGGGCTGTGATTCTGCAGGTGGAGACAATAGGTGATGCTTATATGGTAGCATCAGGTCTGCCCAAGAGAAACGGCAACAAGCATGCTGCTGAAATTGCCAACATGTCCCTGAACATCCTCAGCTCAGTAGGAACCTTCCACATGCGGCACATGCCAGACGTTCCTGTCAGGATACGCATTGGGATTCACTCAGGTGAGCCTCTCCACATAGGCGTTAAAAAGTTTAAACGGAATGCTTCATTGGACTCAGTTACTTATACATACATGTGAGACTAAAAATGAATGGTTGCATGTGCCTTTTTGCGGCCCCGGACTGGCAACCGGTCAAGGGTGAACCCGTCTCTCGCCCAATGACAACTGGGATAGATGCATAATAAGCATGACAGATAATGGTTGAATAAATTAATGAATGATTAATAAAATGCAGCTTTTAGTCATTGCACCTGAAGTGTACGGTGACATATATTTTAAGTAAAAGGTTCAATAGGAGGGGTTAGGAGAGCATGAGCTGCTCACAAAACAACTCTGCATCTTGACTTAAATTGATATTTGCTTGCTTCGTAACATTTCAAAATTGGCCAGAGTCAACTTCAGTTGTATAAAAGAACGCTTTGTGCCGGCTTAATGATGATAATGGTTAAAGTATACACCTAAGCTCACAGAACCGAGTGTATGAGGTTTGCCCATTAGTTGCAGTGGTCAAAAAGTCCATGTCACTATTCAGTGCTTTTCTCAGTGAATCCTGGGAAAAGGTTATGGATGGATGCGAAAACATATCGTCATTAAAAAGCTTTTTGTAGATTGTTGTAGATTCTTTGGTCCAACATGAAAAACGTGGATGACAGACAACACAACTAAAATGCCTCTACCCCATTAGGGGTACCTGGTAGCCCTTCAAATGAGTTGGGGTTCTTTCGCTTTGCCATGTTTTTGATGTTTTTCCAATTTTTGTATTTGTTTAAAGATCAATCCACCATCACTAACCTTCCTCCATATCTTGTGACTTTTTCCAATATGTATTAATATTTTCACATTTCCTGGCCATCTGTATTGATTAACACACAATGTCATTCTCCACAGGCAGCATACATCAACTAACATTATATTGAAAAGTGTTTAGTCAGTCTTTTAAATTTCTATATATGACTTAAAGGATTTGTTGACCCTAAAAATGAAAATTCTCTCATTATCTGTTCGCTCCAATGCTGGCAGAAGATTAAGTGCATCATCATTCTTGCATTTATGTAACTGAAGTTAATTTTGTAACATAATTAAAACCAATGAAATTGAAAATAGAATGGCTTCAAACTTTTAATAACATATTCATTTCATCAAATAGCTTTCCTCATCCACTGCTTTTGCTCTTTGTGTTCATGTTTATTTGCAGGGCCCTGCGTTGCTGGGGTAGTAGGCCTGACGATGCCTCGGTACTGCCTTTTTGGAGACACTGTCAACACTGCCTCTCGCATGGAATCCACCGGGCTGCGTGAGTTACAATATATATACATATATGAAATATATATAGGACATATATATGGTGTGTGTATTTATATAATTAAAGGGTTTTTTTTACAACTTTTAATGTTTTTTTATAGAAGCTAACCTCCTTTAATCCATGTACTTTCAGCTTATAGAATCCATGTGAATATGAGCACTGTGAAGATCCTCCATTCTCTCAATGAAGGCTACAAAATAGAAGTCAGGGGTAAAACGGAGCTGAAGGTAACATTAATATATCCCCGACTCAATTGATCACAGTTTCTAGATGCAGGATAATGCATCACTGGAGATTGTGCAACATTATTTATATATCGTTAAAAAGGCAACGTTTTTCAGGGTAAAGGCATTGAAGAGACGTACTGGCTTGTGGGAAAAACAAACTTTACAAAGCCATTGCCAAAACCACCAGAGATCAAACCAGGGTAAGATGTTTTCTATTAAAAAAAATATTTTGTTGTATTGAGTTCACAAAAATCCTTGAGTAAAAAACCTTCAAAAGCAACTGCTTTATGTATTCATTGTAGCCATTTCTATAAGTCTCAAATAAGTTATATAAATCATAAAAGTCTCAGAAGTTAAAGAAATCCTGCCCATTTTCAAGCCATGTGTTGAGAGTGTTTTAAATATTTATCACATGTCACTATCAACAACATTACTTCAGGGAAGACAATCATGGGCTGAACCCTGAAGATATAGCTGCATACAAGAGAAAGAAAGCTGAGAAAAAGCCTTCTTAGTTCAAAATGAAGGAGGTACAGAGCTGCATGCCAGCTGGTGTTGTTTTGTGCAAATGTTACTGTGGCTTTCAGTGTTTGATTTGAATGGCTTTCAATCAAAATGTACTGCACAGATTCACTCACACGCACACACACACACACACACACATACACACACACACACAAGCACGCGCACACACACACACACACACACACAAACACATATACACACACTCACAAACACATGTACACACTTCCCTCTCATTGAGTTCTAAACCTTATTGATTGTGCCGTGATCTTCTAGTTAATCTCTTGATCTTATCAACTACCACATCCTTTTAAGAAGATTGGGAAAAGCCCTCCTTGTTGAGTTAATTCTCTTTTTATTTAACATAGTCAAGAGTTGTAATTAACGCACATTTCTACACTACATGTGACAGCATTTCTGTTTTGGTGACTTGTGGCACGCTTTCACTGCACTTTCATTTTTTTGCAACCCATTGCTTTTGCTTAAAGATGATTCTCTCCAAAAATGAAGTATGGACTTAAATCCAGCCTGTCTTCATTAGGGACAACTGGCAAGAGATGGTGACAGATGAGATCAAGACCCTTTTTCGCAAAGCCAACAGGTCAGTTGGAAAACAAAAAATTTGAAGGAGCAGAGGAGAAGGCACTGTTATAGAGACAACCCAGGGAAGAGGAAGAATCATCAGAAAGAGGATACATCCAGAATAACAAGATGGGCGCAAAGCTGCGAGAGGGGCAGGCAGAGGACAGGGAGCACCACCCAGACTCACAGTGGCTTAATGCAGACTTCTTTAAGAAGATTGTCCATCGACTGACTAATCTGCCTGCAGCCAACACTGCAGAATGTGACGGCGCTAATGTAATGAGATGTCACATTACCTGCCTACATACCTGGTGACAAAGGGGAGATGCAGCGATCATGCGCTCTTTCACTCCTCGCTGGACTCACTGGCCACTGAGTGGTCGCCTACTTCTGGGGGCAAGACTAGGCTCACCCATCGAAAGATAAAATACCCCAAACACCTATTTCAAAATGAAATGTTATATTTTTCTGCTATTTATGTGCTATCTGTATTTTAGTTTTATCACAAGGGCTCATACTAAAGCTGTGGGTCCAGACTGGTTACTTAGCTGGCTGAATAATTTACTTTTCTAGCCACCCACAGATGGACGCAAAAGCTGCTATTTGCATAAAATTACATCCTGTCTTACTTCCTCTCTCAAATGTTTTCATTCCCCGCCCGAATATAATTTTGATGAATTGCAAAACAAGTTTTGGTTCCATTAGTATTTATTTGTTTAGGAAAGCAATACGTGTGCACGATGCTAATCACATGACATTGTTGAAGCACCACACTTCAAGACTACAGAATATCATGAGGCTTCTTCATTTCAATATCAATGTGGTACTGTCATGTTACAACGCCATCTAGTGTTGCAACTACTGTTGCTTTTCACTGACGGGTAATGTGCAGGACAAGTTAATGACAATCTGTGATGTCTCAATATGACAAAAATGCTAGAAACAATGTGAGAAGACATTTAAACGAAATGTTTTTTTGGGTAGATTCCCGATCGATATTAAACACAACTTGAAAATTAAGGAGACAGGTTACCCTTACATAAGGAGCTCTCATTTGTCCTTTCCATGAATCCTAGCCAATAGTAACTGCTGTCATTTAATGTTTGTGAAAATAATTGCTGATATGCTGCCAATAGCTTATGAAGCTTTATTAATGGCTTTATGTACAAAACAGCAGCAACATCAACCTGAAACTTGAACATTATGGAATTTATGCTGTCATTGTCCTGCGTTACTACTGTAATGCAATGTCCCACATGTACAGAGGCACAATCTTATAGTATGAAAATTAAAAACTGATTTGTAATTTCACTATTGTCAGACTTTTTTCATCACAAGCTTAACCTTTTCACATTTTGCACCAACAGTGGCTTAAGCCATGCATTGCAGCATCATTACATCATCTGGCAGAAGGGATAATTCATTGATATACAATCTCCATGTATGCATTTTGATCCTGAAAGTGTGTTTGAACTCTGTGCAAAGGTCCCATAATCTGATATTGTTAACTTGCCAATGAGCTATCAAGAGTCCATCTGTGTGTTTTTCCACGCACCATGGGGACCCTGCACTCCAGTTTTCACCACAGCCTCTGCTCAACTCAGGACATCTCAGCAAACACAATACTCAGCACTAGGAGGGGTTAAACAAGCAAAGCAGAAAATTCTTTTCCTCTGTCTATTGGAGATAAGTCCCTCATTGTCAAATCTCATACATTCCAAACCTGGGAGGACTGTGACCTCCAGCCAGCTGGAAAGATTGTTATCCTTTTAGGTTTAGATGTTTACTCTAGGGGGCTCACATTCCGCTGGTTGCTCTGCGGGAGAGCTGTGTGTTCCATTTATATCCTGGTAAATAAAACAGTAACACAAACATCTGTAAGTAAATTTTTATTGAAAACATCTTATCATATAAAAACGCCATTCCAATAGCTTTGGTAGGAAAATAACTACAGCAACAAAATGACAGTTTGGTTAGCAGGTGAACATAAAGTATGCACGTTTCTCCCATAGCTCCTTGCATTGGGGGGGGGAATCAGTGCGGGCAGGAGAAAAAGAAAATAACAGGAGTGAAAAGGGTATTGTTGAAAAAGCTTTCGCAAGGATCTTTTTTCTTTAAACATTAAAGATAATGTAAGAAAGCACACGAATCATGGCCCAACCAATTCCGACATCATCAGGTTGTGAGAAAGGTCATACTTAATTTAAGCATGTTATCTGCCATTCCAATTGTCATTTAGTTCATCAAATCTCAAGTTTGGCAAAATTTAAGGCTGTGTTTGAGGATGTTTAAACATTGTACAAAACTGTTTGAAGGGAAGGTTATGTATTTCAAAATGGTTACATATTCAGCCCATGGAATGCTTCATGGAATGTGCTCCTGAGGTAACAGTCACAACAGACAATCAGTCACACAATTTCGCGTATAAAAAAAATCCACCCACTACAACTTCAACATTATAGCTCATCACGCATCTTGTCTCCTTTAGGTCTAACAACTCTGCCAATGTAGAGGATGGAGTTGGTCTTATTGTCCTTCACAAGGAAGATGAATGGGTGGTCGACATAGAATAGTTTTGGGTTCCTGAGCGTATCGGTGCCAAAGATGCTGGTGTCAAATGGATTTCCATCGGTGCCCAATTCCAGGGCTGACGCATGGAAGACATCAGAGAGATACAGGTCCTTCTTTCCGGAGATTTTGGAGAGGTCAGCCTTGGCTTTGTCTGCAGCCTCGGTCAGGCCAAGTGCAACCAGATGTTTCTGGAAGGACAGGAAAAGATAAACATCATCTAACTTTGTGAACTCAGTTTTAAGAATTACCCCCTTCCTCTCTGTGTAGATAAACATTTACCTGTAAGTTGTGGCTGACGTCTAATGAAATCTGGGGAAGTGAAATAGCAACTGCTGTGCTCTTCATCTTGCTGAGCCAGGTCTCCACCTGCTGCCTGTTCAGCAGTTTTTCCAGTCGTTGCAGGGGCTCAAGGTGGTAGGGCATGATGAGGATCATACTGGCCTGTTTCTTGCCCAGAGGCATGGCCAGCACAAAGACATTGTTGCTTGTATCCTCAAAGAAGTCATATAGACCTGTAAAATGTTTTCAGGGGGAAATTCTCATTTTTCCATTCAATAGAAGCAAAAACATGAGGTCTAAAAAATACCCTGAGAAACTCACCTGTGCGATGCATCATGGGAACTCCGACGGTGAATGAGCGACTTACAAGGAAGCCACGGTTGTCTACCATTTTTTCATGGAATTTCTCATCCCAGTGTGCTGTTGGAGAAAAGAAAAGTTAGTTTTCAATCAACATGAACCACCCTAGAAGTCAAAACTACTGTCCACACTTACGTTTGAAGAACATGGCGTTGACGATCAAGGCTCCATCTGTGTTGTGCACATCCTTGGTGACCTCTGGGAGCTTGCCATCGGTGGACTTGGCAGCCCACTCATTGATGGAGTTCACAGCACTTCTCTTGTCTCTGAAGTTTATTTTTGAATGGTCGTAATTGTAGTGCTTTTTGCTAGTCTTCACAAACTCATCGGCAAAGGAGACGGAGCTGGGACCATAGAGGCGGTTGCTGATCTTCCAGGTCGAGTTGCTTTTTTTGGCATCGCTCACCTGTGAACAAATAGGATTGTAACTATTGATGTATATCACGCATGTAAAGGGGTTTGACCTGACACTGGGTTTTGTTCTGCCGAATGACAACAAGACATCACTTGAGTCCCATCAATAACCTAAGGTCTGGTGTTATCATTGCTACCTCGGCAAGCAGCTCGGAGAGGCCTGTGTGCAGATGCTCATCTTTCAGTTTGTCTGCATTCAGCACAGTTTTGACCTGGGAGGCCGTTGAATCTTTGCCACCGAGGGCCACCATCCCCAGCGAGGAAGCGACCACCACAGGGGAAATGAGGATGTTCTCTGTGTCCTTCTCCTTGGCCATGTTTTGGTAGAGCCTGAGTGAAAATCATATGGAAGTTGACTTTTACTCATTACCATGTGGCAAAATGGAAATCAGTGAGACTCTTATTAAACAGTGTTATTGTTATCTTGGCGAAATACCTGTAAGCCAAGTTGGCACTGTGATCAGCCAGAGTAGAGGCATGACTGCTCAGCTTCTTGTCCTCTGCAGAGGCCACATGGACCAGCAGACACAGAGCAATAATGTTGATCATCCACATCCTGTCTGTCTCCAAAAGCTCCAAAAGCATCTGAAGTTGCCTTTAGAAAGGACAAAAAAAAAGTTAAATCTCCAGTTGACAACCTGATCTTTACATCACCTTGGGCTGTTTAAAAAAAGGTTAAAAAAATATTTCTTGTATATTTGGAGTGTGATTTTTCTTCATCATAATAACTTTGTAAAAAAAAGAAACATTTGGCATTGATGTAAGAACAGTGGAGCTCGGTCGAAAGAAAATGGCTTGGAATTGCTACTCTGTCAGCAGGGCCGTGACGTTACGGCATGGTGAGCTGGCAGAAAGCCTCCACAGGCAGACATATTTTCCTCGCCACGTCAGCAAACGTGGCTCTGCTACAGCTGGAGCTCTGTCCGGTGAAGTGTGAGATCTCTCAGTTCTTTTCTTGGAAATAAAGTCATAAATTGCACCACTTAGACCCAACTCACAGCAATTTTTTTAGACTATTTTCCCCTGTTTATAGGTACATATTTCTTTGCATGTCCAAGTAGCTGAACATTCCAAGCCATCTTGTTCCAGGGGGAAGGGTGTTTGCCTTCAAGCTACATCTGATTCCTTTACCCACTTGTTCAAACAAAGGGCTAATATAGAGCCTGAGGCCGAAATTAACCATTTGCAAGTACATCAATAGGTTTGTTATTCCCATGATCCATTCTGGATGTGATTTAGGATGGTATGTCTCTATCTCTGTGTTGATATATTTGTGACACTGGAGAAACTTCTTTGCATTATGTTCATATACCTTGAGATGTTTTGTTGTCTGCGATTTTCATTCTGAAAGACAAGAGGTTTATGTGGTAATCTCCATAGGCAGTAAGACATTATTCAGGCTCTGATGGAGACAAACTCTTTTTTTTATCAAAGTCTGATAAAAGGTGAAACGCTCCAATCTATAATCCTCCTATCCATGTTCAAAAATGTCATTCTTATAACTCGTAAGTCCTCTCGAACACGTAAACATTTATAATTGGCTGAATGTGACCTAGAAAAAAACACGAAAAACCGCTGTTCCACAATTGAGTGACGCACATTTCCAGAGCATGAATTTCAACCCCAGAGCACTTCTTTAGAGATTCAGTAAACGTCTTCACGCATGAAATAAAAAAAGGTTTCTTTTGAACCGATTAGGTCAAAAAGTATTTGAAGAAACTGCAGCAGAATGGCATGCAACAGGCGAAAAAGACTTATCATCTCTCATCTTATCACTCATCGCAGATAAGTGAGTCGCATGAAAACTTTAAATTCAGCCTAAAAGTCCATTCACTTATATTTAAGCATGCTCGATAGTCCGGATAACCAAAAGATTTTAAAAAGCAGGAAAAAATATCGCACTGTGATTTTTAGCTACAACCTCTCTCTGCATTCCTAACAGAATCAGACTAAATTTATACTCTGATCCTTACCTGTTGCAGATTTGAAGGGCCTTTCCTTTAACTTGTGTCCTGTGGAAAGCTATGATTTAAGAATTGCTTCTGTCCTGCTCTATATACCCAGAGAAAGAACTTTCTAGAAGTGGGTTTGTGATATTTAAATTTGGGTTTACTCGGGAAGCTAGAGGATAGGACATCCCCCTCAAACCACAGAGGGTGGGAAATGACAGTGGGAGAATAAACTATTGGTTACAACTGGTCTGGATTCAGCTGAAAATTTATTTAAGGAGATCCAGCAGAGAGGAACTCATTCAAAATCTGACTCTGGGTCAGTTTGTCATTTGAGCTTCCAGCCATGTTTCTGCGCTCCAAGTTTCCATGTCCTCTGCGACTTGCTGATTCGACCTTTTGCAATTGTTTCATCACATGAAAAATAAAGACTTGTTTCACTTTTGCCCAACTCTCCAGAAAGTGCTTTAAATTAAAGACAATATTTCAAAGTGTTTTCGCTCTGAGGGTGTGTTAGAAGACCGTTCCTCTGCAACCATGCAGAGGCTGCCACGTACATAGCTTGAAGGGGGAAAGATACATGAAAAACAATAATTGTATTCTTCATTCTTCTGCAAACACAGTTTGATCACTCACGTGTAAAATCAGTTAAATCCTGGCCTGGAAGAAGATCTGAAAGCCCATCCCCCACACCCTCAGTGCCACGTCTTTCCGACGTAGCCGGAGATTGCGGGTTGTTGGAAGGATGGGGGCTGCGGCGTGAGCACTGTCATAAAAACTGCTTCAATTCAAGTGTTGTCTTGACCAGCGTCACATTACATTAGCTTAAAAACACTATTTCAACCACGTCAGATTTTCAAAAAATCTTATGGTCATTTTAACCCCCAGAGAGTATTCATCTAGTTTGTCTCAATGAGTTTTATGTAAGATTAATCCTCTACACAACATTTCTATCCGTCCAGCAGTGATTTGCTTAATTTATAAACAGGCATTTATTGTATTTTAGCAGATTATGTTTGTTTTAATACATTGAACAATTGCCTTCAGCAAGGAATTTCATCAGCAGTAATTCCTGCCCACCCCTGCTCTTTGCAGCCCTCCTCAATTTGTCCTGACATGCCAGCTGATGAGTGACTTGCAGCTTTTTCCAGAACTTTTCACTGGCTCAAGAGTGAGCACAATCTAAATGTGAGGCACTGTGAAAGAGTAAACATTGACTGACAATTCATTGGGACGTTTTATCTCAGCTCAGGTATCTTAAATCTGATTCTGGGCAAGCTCACCCACATAACAACAGGGCAACGGCTCTTTTTCTCCCCTCACAGAGATGTTTGACATCCTAGAGTACGTTTATGAGCCACAGTTTATGCTGAAATTCCTCGAGTTAAACCCCGGGGTTAAGCAAGTTTGGTCAAATCCTCTAATACACATAATCTCCATTTCCATAGCCAGCTCATTATTCAAATGGCAGTTGAACTTGCAAGGCGCATTGGCCAAAAAACATGCAATAAAGATATTAAACAAAAGGAGGCTGATCGCAGAAAGGGTACAATGCAGGTGTAAATTCATACAACACATGCGAATGTCCAACATTATTATAGCAATGTTGCATTATCTTAAGAGTTCTTGAAAGTAGCAGATAACAGCCAAGTAAAAATGTATGCGTGGAGCTGTTAAGAAAGAATAGTTGCTAGTGAGGAACCATATAGAACTCACACCCCTGTTCTACCATCTATCGGGGGGTTTCTGTATTACTTGGTGCTCAGCATTTTTCAAATGATTTGGTTTTCTTCCCAAGTGGATTTTCCGACCTTGGCTATGAATTCTGTACATCACAAACACTTTTTGTCCATAAGATCTATTTATTTGGTTATGATAATATAGATCTGTAACTTCAAGCACAGCAGTGACCAGAGAAGAAAAAAAACCCTGAACTTAAAGACACAGGGCAGAACTAGCAGACTATGATGCAAGAACTGGAAAATATTTTGAATGTGATGTAACTTTCTGAATGTTTGGTCCCATCTGTGATTTGGCGTCCATGACTTCTCATTCTTACTCTATTCCTCTATTTTTGGGTTCCAAAGGGATCCAATTTGCAGTAACGTTTTTTCCAAAATAATGTCAGTCTAATCACATGCACTTTGTTTCAGTGTAACTATCTTTTGTGGTGTTCTCTGAAATCTAATCTTTGGAGGAAAAATTGTCAAGGGAGAATAAATTGCCTTACAATAACTAAAAAGCCACTTTACAAAAAAAAAATACAGCAAATATACTTCTTTTTTTGATCACCATCATGTTAATGTGTTCATGAGGGTTAGTTAGTGTAAGTTATCACCTCAGGCTTATGATTTCATGGCCCAGAACTTATTATTATTGTTGTTATTCCCACATAATATGAGCCTTGCTGTCACTGTTACATCAAATACTTCTTTATCCCTATTAAGGGCTGAAGAGCCAGTGATAAAACACTATAGTATGAATAATGCTACGTGCTATTTGGTTTGTCTGGGAAGGTCAGGTGATTAAAAAACAGCCGGAATAATTATCCAAAAGTTAAATAGACTTATTCAAGGTCGAACTTTGCTTCATAGTAATTAAAGATGTAATGAATTTGACAGAGGTCAACACTGTACTTTGCAAAAGATCAAATTAAATTAATCTTGAAAAAAAACATTCTAAATGCAAGAAGGTGAAAATCTAATGAATCATTGCAATGAGAGAAACAGGAGTGGATGTTTTATTAATATATATATATATATATATATATATATATATATATATATATATATATATATATATATCCTGTACACTGAAGTCCTCCAGATATTGTGCATTGCGGTGACAACCACTAGATGGAGTGCAAAGAAACCAAATACAGCTGACACGGCTGCCTAATTTTTTATCTCTTGAAGAACCCCAAGACAAGTATTGTTTTCGTTGTATCATACACAATTAAGAAGGCTATGTTTATATATAAAGGTAAAATCAAACTAATAAGTTGTAGTTCTCTCTGAATAGATGACCTTTTTATTGCGATATTTCAGCTGAAGTGATAATATTCTGAAACATCACGAATTTCAAGAGTAAATTCACACACAAAAAGTCAAACAAGCTTTTATGAGCTTAGTGCCAACCTCAAAACCTCAGAGTAACAATGTCCTTTGGCTTCAAGGTGTCAAATATTACTTTAATAACACTTCATTCCTCAGTCTATCGGGTTTTACATTCATTTTAGTTCCTGGCAAGAGTCTATGTGAGGCTCTGTTTGGATCATGCATCAAGTGTCTAGCACCTTTTCAGATTCTATCAGTCCTGAATCATTCATCCCACCCTGGTGCATTACATAACTACACCTGCAGTGAAGACCCCAAGCAGTCATCCTGCCCTTCCTGCCTGTGGATGCTGGTTGGCATTTTAGAATGGGTGGAGTTCAAAGGGAGGCTCAGCAGCTCCAGCTGATTATTAATGCCAACCTGGTCAGAGAGGAGCAGGTATGCTCCAATCAGACAAACCACACTTGCCATCATGCCACAGGAAGTCATTTTCAGATGAACGTTTGCCTTGCCTCCCCAACCGTCGATGTGCGTGTAGAGACACATCCAGTGTATGCGCTGTGTGTATTTGAGTTTTAATAATCTCAGGTAAGAAGTACGCCAGAAATAATAACTGATAATTTAGATTCTGCAGTGTCTGCACTTACTGCTTGTTTTGTGATGTAACTTCCCTCCCTCACAAAATGCATCCAGAAAAACACCTGGAAATGAACTATGAACTAACTAACTAATTGAAAATGAAAGTTTTTTTTTGCTGCGTTCTAAATTCCTGGACTGCTTCGAACAGCAAACTATGTAATGCGGAGTGCACTGTTTCAAGAGGCTGCTTGTACTATGTCAGCGATTATATCAGCTCTCAAATGTGTCACAATGTGGTTAAACTGGTTCATTTGACATGCTGATATGACATACTGACTGTGATTATGACTGTGGATTTTATACTTGAGACAACAATTAATAAATCACTTTCTTCATATCTGCTGATATTATAAAAACAAGCAAAGTTTAAAAACTGAAATACAAAAGAAAAAAAATTGGTGTAAAAGGGGACATTCAGATTTGGAGGTTTGAAAACAACAAAGATAAAGCTCTAAAAAACAAAACCGAAACAATATATATTTAATTCAGTGAACAGCTTATACTGTATATATCTGTAATGCAGAGGTGAGGTGGTGTACTGAACAGCTCAATAAGGGCCATTACGTGCTCAGTTTCTCACTCAAGGACATGGAGCTCAGAAAGAATCACGCAGCATTGATTAAAGGTTGCTGACAGCCACTTTGCACTTGACAGTTGTTTACATGAGAAAAAATTCCCAGATGAATTGTTGTTTTCTTCTTTCATTGTAACAAAATGACACGTCTGACATGTTCCATCCTCTATGCTGTTCCTGATCTCCTCAACGCCGCAGATTATGATAGTAAAGAAATTGAATAGAATTTCATTTCAACCTCGTTGCATTCAGGTTAAATTGGATGTTTTGCTTTGGCTCGCGGAACCCAAATTGGTTGCCCATCACCATATCCATTTATGTTGTTCGACCCATCTGCAGCATATTCCTTCGCCTTTACATTCACATATTTCAATGATTATCTGATGGATTACGTAAACGCGAGAGGTAGGTAGGTTGAGGTTTGAGATTATCGACGCGCCGTGAACGCACACGGGCTGGGAGTAAAGTCAGCGCGGTGACGCTCTCCAACTGTACAGGAGGGCAGGAGATGAGAAGAGCCACACTCCGCCCACCGTTTACCGCTTTGAATTATTTTGCCGGTGTGCGAGCAGACAAATAGGCACCGAGGAGAAGAAGAGGTCGAGAGGGAAAACGGACGACTGACCAACAAAAACCCATGACACGTTAAAGGTGAGGATTGTGGCTTGTTTTAATGTAATGTTACCGAATAATACAACACTGTAGCACCGGTGCGTCTCGTTCCTCCTTTGTTTTCGGCGTAAAACTTCGGCTTTGTCAGCATTTACCGGCCACCCACCTCTCACGCGTTACCGTTGATTCGAGTTGACCTGCCTCGATATAGGGGGGGGGGATTAAAACAAAGAAGCATACACTTTTAAAAGAAAGAAAGAAAAGCCACACTTTGGGTTGGTTCGCTAACTGCAACATTTAATAATTAAAAAGTGGTTGCCGTCCACATATCGGTGGGATTGTTTTGGAAATATTTCACGGCGTTGACTTGGAAGCTAACGATAGCATTTGTTTACTTTAGGTTTCTAATTAAATCTTTTAAAATACACAAGCTGATATATGCGTGATATCCATGGCAAAACTGGGAAGATCACCCTGAGGTTATTTATTTATTTTAATTGTAACTGCTTGAAACTAGGGGTCGACCGATAGTGTTTGTTCTTGACTGATGTCGATGCAGCTTTATCAGCAAGCCTCTGGAGGCTGATAGCAAGTCAAACGGCTTGTCACAAAATATAAACAAAACCCATCACAACTGGTTGCGTCAAGTGAGCAATGGGATTTTCTGTTTAACAAAAAAATCCGATAAGGCGCAAAACAGAGGATTTTATGATCCCTATTGCAAATAATTTCAAATCAACTTAATCCAAAATCAAAAGTGTCTTGAGAATTTAATGTCAAGTTCATATCTATCTATCTATCTATCTATCTATCTATCTATGCGTGTGTATGTATATATATGTATATGTATATATGTATGTAATATATATATGTATATGTATTTATATATATATATATGTATATGTGTGTGTGAGTGTGTATATATATGCATGTATGTGTGTGCATGATTATGAAAAGGTATTTTCAGTGCTCTGGTTAACACTTATTATCTTCGTTCCTCGGACGTTTAAGACGGAAGCTGTGTAAGAGAAGCCATTTCAAAGGAAAAGGGGACATCTATTTAATCAGCCAATGATATTAGAAATTATTATCAGACATTTTGATTAATGATCGCCTACTGCCACCCTCCACATCCAGCACACACCTTCTAATCTCTCAATCCACTTGTGCAGGTGGAATGAAATATTTTCCATCATAAGTTTCTGACAGAACTGTGTTTCTATCATTTACAAGTGGATTTTTCATTTTATTTATGTATTTATTTTTCTGTTCCGCACCTTTCTAGACAGAGTAACACCTTCCTCTCACATTCAATGTCAGGTGTCAATCATGTATACCTTAATCCCTTGTAACATTGTCACAACATTACGTCTAATCTTGCAGCCGTTCATGTCACTAATCCTTTGTCTCGGCTGTGAAGATGTTTTTTTTTTTTCGTCCATTAGTAATGTTGTGGTGAATGGAAAGGTAGAATGGTGCAGGACATGTCAAAGAGGCTGGCAAGGATATTTCTTTTAACTGATTTTTTTTTTTTTTTTTTTTTTTCCAAAATATTCACAAATGGATAATGTGCTGAACGGTTCCTTTTTAAACATTTTTTTTTTCTCTTATACAGTATTGGCCTTCTGTGTGGTAAGTGGAGTTCTTGTCCTGAGGGGAGCCAGCAGTATGCCATTATAAACCCTCCTGTTTCAGTACAGGGATATTGAGAAAATGATGGGTTATTTGACATTTTGAGGTTAGCTGGAAAAATTGTGACAATATGACCATTTCTACTATTCTCTAAATTTGTTTTAACTTGAGTGTCTCAGTCTAAACATGTACTACCATTGTAAAAAAAAAAAAGAAAAAAGAAATTGTTAGTTTGGAAAATGCTTTAAGAGCCATGAAAGCCAGAAATGTTTATTTAGAATAAAAATACACAAATTAGTTTAGTAAGATATGGTGAATGTAAATTCATATTCCACTCACTGGCTATCTACTTCTTTTGAATTCACAATTGTTTCGCTGAATTTTTTCCCCTTAACGGATAGCTCTGGGTTCTCCGGTTTCCTCCCACAGTCCAAAAACGGTTAGTTGGGAAAATTGCCCTTGTGTGTAAATGAGACAGTGAATGGTTGTTTGTTTCTATATGTGGCCCTGCAATTGACTGGGGACTGGTCCAAGGTGTACCCCGCCCCTCGCCCAACGGCAGCTTGAATAGGCTCCAGCATCCTCTGTGACCCTAAGTGTAGGATAAGTTGTAGATAACGAATGGATGGATGGGTTGCTCAATGCTTTTACACTACACAGCATTGGTAGTTTCACTGATTATTAAATATTCTAAATGCGAGATAAGAGATATATCACAGCGGGTCGACACGAAACTGACTTCATTGACCATTAGAACATTAGAAACTGAAGATTATTTATTGTATTAATTGTTGACAAAACCTGGAAATCCGGTCCAGATTTGTCTAGGTTAACCATTTCAGACAGTGCACATGGATAGGACATGATGTAACGTAAATTGTTTTAGGTTTTTTTCATAATGGTGGGATAACATCAAAAGTGCAGTGGACAGGAGACAGGTTATGGTACAAACAATAGGATGCAGTATGCAGGTTTAGTAATTTGGCAATGAACAAATTAATAGTGTCTTCAATGTCGGAATTTTCTAAATTTTGTTCCATACCAGTTAGCATGAAAACCCTTTACATATGTGGTTTGGAATAAGATGACTATATTGATCAAATCAACTTAATTGATTACAGAAATTTGTAAATGTGCATTACAGTGAAACTGTTGGTTTTGAGTAAAAGCAGCCGGAGCACAAATTTCTATGGCTCCTGTTAACTCACTATAACGTAGCAATTTTCCAACAATCTTTATGCAAATGCAAAGTGTTTGACAAAAGCCCATCACTAGGATGGTCTGTTAGCAATAAATAGTGGAATTTGCAAATCCCAGCACTGCAACTGTTGGATAACATTTAAGCTCTTGAAGAGACAACAGCAGGAGGAAAGTAGCATTTTTTTGTGCAACTCAAGAATGAAATAGAAGGATCTTTTGCCGCCTGTTGGAAGTTGCTTTCAAGATGTCCTTTTTTCAATGTTTATTTGCTGGCATATTTGTTTGCACTCGATGAATCAGATAAAAGCTAGGTGTAACATAATAGTCTCTTGTTGTGAACTGAATCTGAACCATGAGACTAAAACTTAGAGTAATGTGGCAGGATCAGTAAAGATAACCAAGACAAAGGCAAGTTGAAACTTTATTCCTCACCACAATAACCAAAACTGACAAAGGAACACCTTGTGCCCTAACCTCCGGACGTAAACCACGCCCTCAGCTAACAGTCCTGTAGGGTGAGAGGTACCGCCTCTAGTGTCCGCCTCAGTAGCATTTTACTAAGCAATTTAAGAATAATGTGATCAAGTGCGTGCTACAAGTTTCTGGGTTTAGATAGAGAATATTTGTTTCAGGTCAGTTATTGTAAAACAGAACACAAAATTTAAAAACATAATATGATTGATTTAACTAATTCCACAGTTTGAAAATGGCAGATGGAGTTCTGTTCAGAATCATTGCAGGGTTATACCATGTTAGTACAGTTATCCCATTGTAGAAGAGTCCTGGGAAAATCAGGTGTTTTCTAAGCTTGTTGCAGCTTAAGCGTAGCAGGTTGAGTATGTTATGATTGTCATTCAAGTGTTGTATTAGCTTTGATAAACACTTCTAGGGCAAAATAAATTAAAACTATTATACATAGGTTTCCCTGGCTTTCCTAAGATGCAACTGCTCCTTTAGCATTTGCCACAAAGTGTAAAAATGGGTGTGAAAGTGTTACCAAGTTGGCACCAAGCATGTTGTGGTCTGTCTCTGGCATGGTCTTTCAACAGCTTGGTTCGATACATTCAGGTTTGCAGTGCATGTGTGAAAGAGATTTAGTATTGATCCTGTGTTCCATCTTTGGTGTGCCCACTGTGACGAATTGCCTCCATATGATTTATGGTAGAAGTCTTGCATGAGAGATGCACTCTTATTCCACACCGGAATCAAAATCCATCAATTTCTTTGGAATGATTTGCCATGTAAATGTGCCTATACAATTAAAGAAAAAAAAAATGGGATTAAACCCTTCAGAGTAATGTGAAGTAAAAGTACAGAATAATATGACTACAAGTTTTGAATAAGCAAACTTGTACTGTGCAGCCTCATATCACACCAAGAGTATTTTAAAGGATTTTCTTTTCTTCTTCAGACTTGCTGATTTAGTACATTTTTTTTCCTGTTTGTGGTTCATATTAAATTGGAAGGGAATCTACTTTTCACACTTTTGGTATGTTATTTTTGTGCTGGTTGTTCAATATTGTTTTAACATTAAAGCTTTCAACATTTTAGGGCAAGTCGATATTTAGAAGGAAAGTTAAAGAACAAATTAACTTAGAAAGTTACACGTCACTGATCTCTGCTTTGTATTGGCAAGTGCTGCGTTTTAAGTCATTCAATGTAATGGTGTATTGTTATGTTCATAATGTGGGGGTTTTTCACAGTTGTCTTTTCAATCTATAAGTTTTTGATCTGGGAGGAGGTAACTTAAGTTGTCTGAGGAGGGAAACCTCCAAGTTAGAACAATTCATTTGAGAAAATCTGTGATATGTTTTAATGTTTGGGATCCCAGCCAACCACAAGTCAAGTATTCTGCAGTGAAGGAGCCACTCCCAGCTGAAACATTTTAACTCAGTGGTGACAGTTTTTCATCTGATTCTACAGCCCACCCAGGTACTGTTGAAAGTGAAGAGTGGAAAGAAATATCAACGCACAATGTGCATTAAAAAAGGAAAGTTTTACAAACTGTCAGAGATTCAACTAATGGGAATTGTAACCATAGAACGTTTCTGTTTCCATCTTTTTGCTGATGATACTTTCTCAGGCTTATTTGTTGTCTGTGCTAGGTTGCAATTTGAGCCCTTTTGGAAGCAAGGCATTTGGAAGAATTGGGAGGTGTGCAGTAATTTCACAAGAGCTCAATGCTGTAAAGAGTAACAAAGCTACCTTAGCTCGATTTTAAATTCCCTTGTTTTCTTTTCTTGATGATAGGTTCACAAGTTGAGACTTGCCTATTTAGATTGTATTCCGTTCTTGCTCATATGCAAATTATATGAATAGAGAATCATCCTTGAAACATGCTGTGTGCACAAAGTATTTGAACTTAAGAAACATTACTTGTGTAAACCTCCCAACTGAACAGTTGTGTAGTTGTTGCTCTGGTTATGTCATTATTTGTGTTGTCAAGTCCGAATTAGTTATTTCAATCATCCAAGTCTGCAGAAAACTCAGTTTCTCTCAGAAAGTCTGGTAGAATGGCAGCTGCTTGTCTGGTCCTCCCTCCTGGACTGAGGCCACAGTCACGATGGAGGACAAAAGTCAGCACGTGGTAATTTGAGTGATTTCATCATACAAATACAGATGAAACCTTAATTTAACCACTTGCTCATGGGCAGGAATAAGTAAACTAAAGTAATCGGTCCATTTGCCCTCAAAAAAACATTATTCCCACCATGTCTCTGCCTGTCACTGATGACCTTGTCAGCTGTTTGGTTTGGTTTCCAGGACTCTGTATCACCAGGACTTCGACATAGAGCCAGCCAGAGCTACAATTGCTTCTTCTCAATCTCAATAGCCAGACATTTCAGTTGAGCATCTGACATATACATTTCTACCATTGGAATTAGTTTGGAATTACTAAAGCACCATAGAATAATTTTGTCTAACTAGGTGCATTGCACCCAAAACGAAATGATAGAAAAGATTAATGTATGTACTTGCCCTCTTGTGAAACGAAATTCATGTAGGCATATGAGTGCATTAATTCTTTATAAGAATTAACTGTTGATTTGGATGTCTGTGAGGGTTCATGGAGTTCACGTCATGTTGAATTCTATATTGAAGAATGTATATTTGGTTATTCTTAAAATGCTATTTCTCTGATCAGTTCATTTTGTTTTCTCAGCCTAATGAAGCTTCCTTGTTTTAATAGTTTCAGTAAACAGACCTTAATTTTTACTTTTATTTTTTCAAATTGAATATTGAGAGAATAGGACTAACTCGTTGTGAAACTCTGTAATTAAAATTCATCCAGACCTTTTCATCCCATTCATTTGAGTAGCACACAGGGGTCACCTTGCCTGGCTGCTGGATTCAGGTGATCTCTTGAGAATTGCACTGACGGGGATTCCAATTATTAGTGATGGCTGCGCCGAAAGTGGTTTAGCCATCAACATTGGTTTTATGTGTGAAAATGGCAGGAAATTCCCAATGGAGGCAACTCCAAAATTGCTGAGGGACCAAGAGAGGTTACCATAGGGGCTACTATAGTGTTCATTACATTAAAATTGGAGAACATCCCTTCTTTTTAAGTACCAGTATGACCAAAAGTAGCACTGAAGGCATTTTTCAAGAGAAAGTTGTTTTTGTCCCACTTCCATTAGAAATTACTGTGAGTAATATTTGATTTTTATTTTATTTTTTTTCCACATTATCTCTCAGTGTAAAAGAAGAGTGCCTAAGGGACAGTAGAGTGCTGTGACAAATATTTCAAATGTACCTGTATTTGATATTTTTGCAATGGTTCAGACATATCAGCAGTTTGAAGACTTAAAACTGTATATATCTGAAGTCAATGATTATCCACAAATCGGCTCCAACATGATCCTCTTTCATTATAAAAGTCATGGACCATATTTAAATGCTGGTTAATTAAAATTTACTTGTTTCCATATCTGGAACAGGTTGTGGAACAGAATGTAATATATCAGATGATGTGAGAACTGATCCTTTAAGCTCAGGTTTTTTGAATTATGTAGGCTTTAGTAGTTTGCTGGGATACCAATTTAAATCCAGGGACAGGGAGACGGTAATGCTGTCTAAATTAAAACTGCTTCATATAAGGCTTGAATGGAGTATCCAAATGCTTTAGGACTTCTCCTGATCAGGGCAACAAAACACTTAAGTTTGTTTTTGAAAAAGAGGCATTCGGCACATTACCTGATCTCTCTCTCTCTCTAAATCTAAAACTATATCAATAGCAGGCAGTCTTTGGATCTGACCTGCTAAATTATGATAATTTTTGTTAGCCAGTGAAAGCTATATACTACTTACAGCTGTACCTGGCTGTCAGAAGACTTAAGCAAAAGTTTTTACTTAGAGGCCTGTATTCAATGACTTAAATTAAATTTATAGCAGGCAGTTTTAAAACAGTATTATATTTCTTTGTTTTTTAGATGAATGGATAATGAGTCAGTTGTCTGTGATTGAATTTTTTCATTCAGCCAGGTAAGAAAAGTGAGTCAGTGGTATTTTAACGCATTGCCTTTTATCATTGTTTTTCGTTTGCCTGTACATTTTTACACTTTTTCCATGCCATTTGGACATGATGCATATATATATTTTTTAAAATTTTTTCAGACACCTTCCGTATATACTCATGCTACAGATTGTCTGTCTCAAGACCACTGGCATTTCATCATGCAAATGTGCCAGTGTTTGTAAAGCTGACAAATCTGTCTCCTTGACCAACTAGGACGGTAGTACATTTAAGAAAAAGGAAACCTTGCTCTGCTTGAAGCAGAGATGGATGGAGTATTCACTTCAGTGTATTGATTAGGTTTGAATATATATATATATATATATATATATATATATAGTTATGGCAAATTCAATGCATTCGGCATGTACTGTAGACCAAAAAGAGGGTAACTGATTTTCCAATGAGATCGTGATTTGAAGTGATCTTTGTCCACTCATATATACTTTACCTGTACATTTTCAGTTCTGCACTGGTGTAATTTTGTCAAATTAACACTCTATCCCTAAATGTAAATATGCAGGCTAAATAACCTACTTTTCAATTGGCTTCAGCCCACTGTTACACAGATTTCCAATTTGGGGGCTCTGTCATGAATCTACTCACTTAATGTCTGTCTTTTTCATATTGCATTTGTTTCACAGAATGAAAATTTTCTTATGGTGTATCATTTTTTCAGTCACAGTGGTTTTAAAAAATACTTAACAAGTGTTTTTTGTTTTTTAAACTATTAAAGCAGAACCCCTCTTTCGATTGCCGGATAATAGTTAGTCTTTTTTGGGGGGGCACACATATTAAGATGAAATACTCTGTCTGGAAGCTGTTAAGCTTAGATAAAAAAGCTGTACATAATGTAATTACTGTTCTTACCACTGCATAATCCCAAAGCAGGATGGATGTAACCCTAATTTGTAAATTGTTAGTAAAAAATATCTGTGTTCAAAATAATGTTGTGTTTGCATTGTATTTGGGGAAGAGGGATAATTTGCCAAGCTCCTTCACATCATATTCATTAAAATTTATGTAGCTCTGTATCCAAAACCTTCTTCAGCCAAGGAAGCTGACTAGATGAAGCACAACCCTTGAGAATATTTTTATTTCCAGCTGAAAAATGAGAGCGATATCTCTAAACATGACTTGACCTGCTTTCAGTTATGTTGAAGACATACAATATATTACAAAACGAGTGGGTGGAATTGCTTCTCCTTGGTATTTGTCTCCATTTCTATTTATGGAAATTGATAACGGTAGAGGCTGATGCAGACGGAATGATTACTGGTTACATGACACACAACAAGGTCAGAAAAAAAACAGATCAATGACATTAATGATTTATTAATGGCTGGTATTTCAGTTTTTAACCTGCATCACTGTCATTTATACAATTACATAGCATTGATATTTAAATGTATTACGTTTGTTTCAATGCTAGTGAAAGGTGGTTAAGGTGGTTTTATTTTCATGTAGCATGTTGGCTTTGAATTCAGTTCACAGCTACTTGGCCTCTCCTTCAGTACTCTGGTTTGAAGAAGACACTGGGAAACTGCTGAAGCATTTCCTACCATGCCTCTGGCTTCCCTTACCCTGCCTTTTGATTGGAGGAAATGAAGCAGCAGAAAAGGAGATGACAACAGTTGTTGATGGTTTTTCATGCAACCCAATATCTTGTCTTCATTCAAGCTCAGTTACCAGCCTTTTTCCTGGCATACAAAGAGGTGGTAAATTGCTAATCATTTAAACATAGCTTCAACTTACTGGCCTAAACAAATCCATAGTAGCAGCAGTTGATCATTATTTGTTATTAAACAATTCTATCTATAATTGTGACCATCAGCGTGAACATAAAAAGTAAAACATATGTTTTCTTATCACAGAGGTGAATAGTAATGATGTTCTGTCATTTATTCTAAAACTGATGGCAGAAATTTGCATCTCCTCATCCATGGTTTCAGAAGGGTGGGTCTTTTTTTCTTCTAATGATTGCCATCAGCAGCTGCAAAGGTAGAATTGCTCTCACAAATGACAGAAACACACTGAGGACCAAAAAAGGAGGTAATGATATCAATTACGGCTTTGTTGACAAGGAGCAAAAACAGCAGTGGAGACTACTCTAACTGAACTCCCCATGCTCAGCAGCAGAAACACAACAGAAAATTCACAACATAGCTTGAAGAAGAGATGAGAGATGGCAGACAAGTCTATTTAGCTCAGAGCTCAAACTGATTGTCGCCATGACACAGTTTTCCATCCGAAACTCCCATCTGCTGGAGGCAGCACAAAATGCTACTGAAGCAGCCACATTTTAATTCCCTGAATAAAACCCCTTGACGTATATGATTACATTTGAAAGGATGTAATTAACATTTATCTGCTGCACTACCCAAATTGTTAATTAGTATGACCTGACCCATTTTTTGACCTGTCCCAAATATGTTTAACTTTATTTTTAGCAGTTTTATCTCACCCAGCATATTTCGAGTCAGCACTGCGTATTTAGTTCCAGAAAAATACTGGTCAATAAATTATTTCTAATTTAATAAAAGTACAGAAAGTAACAAACGTACTTAAATGATCACACATGGTGGGGTTTGCTGGTTCAAAATAGAGGATATTATAAATCTTTCCTGGACCCTAACCCCACTGATAAAGAGTAAATATGGACAGTAATAAAACATCGAGGAGGGCATGTACTCATTTCATAACCCAGTATCCTTATGTGCTCTGAAGTAGCGGCAATGTCTGCAGGATAGTAAGGCCAATCTTAGACTTGATTCACTCGTCCCAACAATCAGAAACTTGTCCCAATCATTAGCACTCTACAGAGAATTGGGTGTTAAATAAAGAGAAATTTTGTCCTCTCTAGCACTTTTATCACTATATACAAATCAATAACCTCACATCGCTACCACATGCAACCACATTCACAAAAATTTTGGTTGCTGATTTAAACTATACTGAAAATGTTAAGATTAACAGGATTTTATGTTTAAAAACAAAAAGACAGTTTTGCACCTTTTTTTTTTTCTCTGCATGTTTGAACATTTATGTTTTTGGTGTTGTGTCTACAGACTAGTGAGTCAGTTTGACAGTGCAGCCCACACTCCTCATGTTGGTTTACTTAATGCTTTTGCAAATGTCTGTAATGGGAATATATGACCCTTATATTAATGGAACAAAATATAGCTATTCCTACATGTATACTTATCCTTTAGCAGCTTCTTATATTTTTTACATTAGTGCTCTCTTTTAAATTCGTTAAAGCCAAATCACTTTTCTATTCGGCAGATAACTTTTTTTATTTTGTTTGCTTCCCTCATTAAATCTTAGAGCAGAACTTTTACTACTCAACTCTCAAGTTGAGATTCGATCCTCTCCACTGGGTCATATTAAACTGAAGTACAGGCAAGACCCGATAAATCGGTTAATTGCACCTCCTCTATTTTCGTAGACTGGACAAGGTTTGGGGATGATAACCTTCCAGTAAGTGATAGAAACAGAACAATGATAGATTTTTTTTTTTTCCATTCATAAATATGGATGTATCCATCTTGAGAACAGTATGGTTGCAATGTATTGTCAGTTCAAATTGTGACCCAACAGAATTTGAAAGGGAAGAGTAGCTTTTTCATAATTGTGTTGATTGACCTAATGGCCAAACGTTGTAATAGTTTTTTAACGGGGTCTAAATGAGGCAATTTGATATTTTGCACCAGGATGATAATTATGGATGAAGGAGAAAAGAATTGTCTCATGTGCTAATAGGAATCTATTGTTAATATTGTCTTGGTGATCTTATTTTTAAAAATTTTCATATATATAGATTAAATCAAACTGCAAACTTAATCTTTTATTGAACAGATTTATAACTTAGTTTTATGTGTTGTTGTTTTTTTTTTTTTTAATTATTTGTTTTTAAACTCTACTTTTTTCTAAATAAAGGCCAAAGTGATCGGGGGGGGGGGCTATTACAGAAATGTCTTCCTCACAAACTATCACAATTAACTTGATTGCCAGTATTATTGTAAAATACCCATAAACCCATACTATTTAGTTTGATGTTTTCAATATGATGGGAATGTACTGATAGTTTTTGAGGACTGTTCGATAACAAGCAAAGACTAAATTGGGGGTAAATTGGTACCTGTGTTTATTTTTTATTTCCACACATTGTTTGACCACAATACCCTCAAACTCGTATCTTCTGCAAAGTGAATGCAGATCAGTCAGTTTGTTTTGCTGCAAGACACCTTAGATTAGACAGTAGAAAGGTCATACTCATGGGAGCCAAGGAAATGATCAATCACCCAAAAATTAGACAAGAAATAGTACCCTTTGGGTCAAATGTGAAGAGCTGTGCACTTCTATATATCAGTCAAAAAGGGGTATAATTCAATCTGTTTGGTTAATGAAATACATTTTACACGTTTCGTGTCAGCCGACCTTTGCACACTGTCAAAGATCTCTTTTGGTTTGTATTATCTGCTGGTCGAGCCCTTCCTCGAGGCAGTTTTACTAATAACAGCATACATGGCCACTGCGACAGACGCTAATGACCAGCTGCCCTGAGCTTGAGACACCCTTGTTACACTAGGAAGAGTTAGGTTTACATGCAGAATAGCTTTCATCAGCAATAACATAGGGATATGGTTGCTGAGCTTCATATTCTGCAGTGAGCAATGGTCGCCTCCACTGAGGAGAAGGCCTGTTTGTTCATCTGCGATTATTATTTCGCTGCCGAAGGGATTCCAATGAAAGAGGATGTTTGGTAATTACGCGGGCGGTAATGTATTGTTTATGCAATGTTAATTTAGTAATTCCTGGATATACATTTGAGCCCAGGTTAAACAGAGATGAGTACTTGGCACCCAGGACTCAAGCAAAACATGCTTGTCAGTATGTTCTCTGAGGACAGCAGAGAACCACTAATTTTATCAAACTACATAGTGCAGAGGAAGTGTTGAATGCATAGCCAGATTCTGGTGTAACATCTGGCATAAGACTAGATTTTAATTCAGAATTTTGAATAGATCCTGCTAAAACATGCTCCTCCTATGCCTTCGGTAGCTTGGACCCTTGGCTTTTCCGTGTGCATGCAGTCTTTGTTTCAGATATCTAGTGATACTGATCTATTCATGGTCACTGTAATTTCATTTGATCAATAGATGGTATTTATTTTGCCAGGGCCTTTTTGTCCAGATTAAAAATGCCCAATATTCTCAGTCAGTTGTCACTGCAAAACAGTAGCTGGGAAAGAAGCACTTTATTTGAAACATCAGGGTGCTTTTCATGCCTTCATTTATGTTATACCACAAAATCAAAGCTATTATTCCTACATGACAATGTGGTTTCCCTAGTGTGTGTCTTTGTGAAGTTACCGCAACCATGCACTTCGCATCAACAAAATGCCAAAGATTATGAAGACACTGAAGTGTTATTGAAGTGTTGTTGAGCAAGACACTGAACCCCTAACTGCTCCCCTGGTGCTGCTCGACGGCATGCCAACTGCTCATGATTCATCCATGATGGGATAAATGCAGAGAACAAATTTCCTCATGGGAATTGATAAAGTATACCTGATTATTGTTACATTATTATTATTACTATTATTATTATTATTATTATTGTTTTTCAGTATCCTTCATAGTTTGTGGGATGTTAGAGCTCTGGAAGCTGGACTGACTGAAGGAGCATGGTCAAACACCAACCCCTCCAAGTCTATGAGCGCCAGTTGTGCTTGTCCTGTATCACTGGGATCTACGGTTGCCGCTGGAAACGTTATCAACGTTCCCATGATGACACCACCAAGGTAAGAAGAATAGGCTTCATCCATATGAAAATGTCGGAAATTTTGAGGTACTTAGAAAATACATTGGAACTGACGAACAGAAATTACCTTGCTCAGTAGATTGTGCCCAACCTTTGATACCTGTACTTTAGATGATGCTCAGCTCTTTTGATACATCTATTTGTAAACTCTTAGTAGTCAGTATGTTAATCCACCAGAATAAGTTTTGATTCATTTTACATGTTCCTTACTTTCAAATTCTCTCTTTTACAATTTTAATGTCATTGTTACTTTGTTTTGGTAATAAGAAAATGCCTTTAACTGTTTGAAATAGTTTACACTTGTGCTTAGCAAGGCAGAAATTGTCAAAGTAGTGGCCATAGTTTTTGTCCCGCATCACA